>JAIFZK010000002.1:13442500-13500000 GCA_027481765.1 Tenualosa thibaudeaui
CATACACGCTCTCCTATGTGAGCTGAAAGAGAAGGAAATAAAGTTTCAGCCTTTTCTCAGAGTGTGTGTGTGTGTGTGTGTGTTTCTGTGAGAGAGACAGAGAGGCCAAGACAAAGGAACATTTACAGCTACATTACTGAAACTATGATAAAAGCAACCTTCAGTTTCACTCTCAATATTTGAAAAAGATGAGACCCATTTTCACCAGAACAAATGAAGTAAGACATGAAATATGAAAATATTTCATTTCTATATCATCAGCAGTCAGAACCAACCAGTCTAAGGGAGAAATACTGAACAATGTGACTTTAAACTCTTTTTGAAGCCCTTGTGTCTCTAATTAAGCACTGGACTTTTACCACAATATTCTTCTAGCCATATCATGTGTCACATGTCAGTTAATTGTATCTAATAATTAATTATTCTTGTGCAGTTTTTTTGTGCATGATTTTTGCACGAACTTTCCTTTCACAATACTGCTGAAGATTATTTGAGAAATGAGAGAGACGGAGAGAGAGAGGAGGAGGAAGAGAGAAATGAAAAAAATCAAGTGAGGTATGAGAGAGAAAATGAGAGAGAAATTGTCAGATGTGAACCTTCCCATCAGCACATCCAACAGATGTTGGAAACAGGTGCTGGCAGAGGAGCTCAAGTCCTTGGCTGCACCCCCCTGCGCCACCCCCACCCCCACACACAGAAACACTTCCTTTCTTCCTTCCTCCTCCTCCTCTCCCTCCTGCTCTGTAACAGAAATTCATCAATGTGCTAATCAGACAGGAGCCGTCATTCCCTAATGCAAACACACAAATTAGTGCAATGAGATCATTAGTAGCCGGCATGTGTTGGGGGCGGCAAATTATCAATAACATAATCAATTACGTGCCCCACACATGATGCAATCATTTGCAAGAGGACGCAGACGACCAGACAGTGTGTTTTAACCCCCACCCCTCTCATGTATGTGTCTGTGTATGGTGTGTGTGTGTCATTTGTGTATGTGTGTATATGACATTGTGTGTACAACGTGTAGTACTTATTAGTCAGCTTAACCCCAGAGCCTATATAGGGGTCGTTATGGCGGCTTTGTTGACTCTATTGATCGATGCATGTTTCAAAGAGTGAAGAGGGGAAGGGAGGTCACAGATGACCACAGAGGCCTTGGTGAACAAGTGATCTCCACCGTGCCATTGTTTACCTTGAGCACTTGAGCACTACACTTGAGCTTACATGTCCTTTCACTCTAACCTCTCAGCGAAGCAAACAGTTGCAGGGAAATCAATACAAACCTTACCAGGCCCATCTGTGGGGACTTTTGAAGGTACATTTTTAGTATACTATTTTTCATTTGCCATAATTCATGTATATACTGGCTTGGATATGAGGGTTTTTCAAATGTATTTTGTGTGTGTGTGTGAGCGTGTATAGTTTGAATCTATTGTATGTGTTCAAGTTGAGAGTGTGTCTTCATCTCCAGGTGCAAAGCATGTACATGTGTGTGCGCCATACACCTTTCTTTTCATCTACAGGTTGTGTGTGTGTGTGTGTGTGTGCTCACATGTGTCTGCATACCTCCATTTTCCTTCAAAACAAACGGCACAGTTGGCAGCAAAGCCCTGAGTGGGTTGGAGAACTCACCCGGGAGGAGGTATGCGGACGAGGAGTAGAGTTCCCTGCAGGTAATTAAGAGGCCATTGCTTTCGTGACCCCAGTCCATGAATGCCACACAATGATGCCCACCCCCCCCCCCCCCTCTCCAACCTGACATTTTTACCCAGCACCTCCTAACTATTGCGCAGGTGCCTTCTCCTGTGCCCTGTGCCTGACACAAAACACACACACACACACACACACACACACACACACAGTGACACACAGTGCTGTACTAATGGGCCAGAGTGAACACAAAGAAACATGCATGTACAAGGACACACACAAAAAGGGAGCACATACTGTACACACACACACTCTCTCACACACACACACTCACAAATGAGACATACAGAAAGAAAGAAAGAAAGAAAGAAAGAAAGAAAGAAAGAAAGAAAGAAAGAAAGAAAGAAAAAGACAGGTGCACACATACACAAATGCATAATTTCATAATAGTTAATTTGTTGTTTTGCACAAGACCTCTCTCCATATGTTAAGCTCTCATTGATATAAGTGGGCAACTGTGTTCCTCTATTCCACAGATGGCAAATATTTTATGTTCTATGTATGTTGCTGGAGAAATGTGTTATGGAGGTCACGATTTATGTAAATGGTTCTATTCCTATGCCGTTTATGTTGCAACTGTTTCCAATTTCAAATGCAAATACCTGTTACTGGAGCTGAATTAGACAAATTAGTTCTGTGAAGGCTCCCTTTTTTGTGTGAATACTTTATTGTTGATATGAATCTTTTATTCATTCGATTGCAGATGTGTATGTCTGTTTCATTTCCCTGATGTAGTAGATTTGGTCTCTCTCTCTCACTCTTCCTCACTTTCATTCTCTCTCGTTGTGTCTTCTTTCTCCCCGTTCCTTGCCTCTCTCTCTCTGCTTATGTTAGGCAGACCACAAGACATCATCAGAACAGTAAAGGATTAGCGACTCATCTGTCCTTTCTCACTTTCTTTTTTCTCACACCCCAGTCTCCCTCTCACTCTCTTTCTGTCCCCCCTCCCCCCCTTTGTAATCCTCTCCCAGGTGTGTCTAGCCTTGCGTCCACGATTTCTGTCCCTGGTCCTTTGTTCTTGGTCAGATCAGGTCCTCACTACTGCGATAGGCACGTGGGGAGTGGGGTGGGGTGGGGGGGTGTCCGCTGTCCACTTACTCTTCTCCATTCTCCCCACAGCTGGGGCCGTCCCACCGACGGGTGATGAGCAAAGAGCTTAGTGCTTCTGGGCTTTGGTTACCTTACTCCTCTTCTTTCATTTAATTTCTCTTCTCCATTTCCATTGTTGGGCGCAGTTTTTCTCTGCTGATCTCAGCACGGCTTGTCACCCGAGCTGCACCGGTGAGCATCAGCGGGATTGACTGTTTTAGCGTAGCATGCTCCCAGGATTAGTAACTTGTGGCAGGGTCAGGTGTACAGCCCACAAGATAGAGGGAGGGAGAGAGAGAGAGAGATTACTCACACAGAAAGGGTCTTCTTGAGGAGAGTGTGTGTGTGTGTGCACGCGTGCATGATCCCACGCACATTCTCACTCACACACTATCTACCGCTGGAGCTGTCACTCATCTGCCGTGTGGCTCAGTCGCGTCAGTCTCATTTTATTTCATTTATTTCATCTTGTGTCATGGCAGCAACTTCTTTCTCTCATTCCTTGCTCTTTTCTTATTCTTTCTCTCTTTGTCTCATTGCCATTCTTTCTTACCCACCCCCCCCCCCCACACACACACACACACACACACACATCACCACCCACTGCGAACTTTCTCTCTCTCTTTCTCTCTCTTTCTCTCTCTCTCTGTTCATGTTTGAAATGTCTTTGGGTGCATGTGCCTCCTCCACTTTGATGGATTCTCCCACGGGTCGTACAGCTCTAGTCAGAGGACATGAGGAGGTGTGGGAACCCTGCCTCTCGCTCCCTCCCCCCTGTTTCCTATCTGCCTGTTTTTTTTCCTCCGCTAACATGCTTCTCCCTCACTATCTCTCTCTCTCCTGTCTGCCTGCCACTTTCCTTGACTCTCTATTTGCCTACCTATCTGCCTGCAGCCAATGAATGTCTGTCTGCTCACATCTGTGTCTGCTGAGAAGGTGGCTTGAGTCCTGCTGTTGATCCTTCTTTGCGTCCTTCCCTCCTTCCATCCCTCCTTCCATCCTTCCCTCGCCTGGCTCATTCTCTCTCCTTCCCCATCTCCTTTGTTAGGCAGAGGCAGCGCTGATGGTGATTGGGTCCTGCTGCTGTTTCCCACATCAACGTAACACGACGGAGCAAAGCTTTTGTTCTGCAATAAAACACAGCGCAGGGGGTAAATTAATGAGCATTCAAGCAAAGCAGGAACATGAGAGAATGGCGCTTATGTCAGTACTACTCTCCTCTCCTCTGTCTCCACTGGTCTGAGGCGGCCACAGGAGAACAAAAAAACCTGTAATGAATGAAAGGCATGCTGGGAAGTCTGTAGTTTGGACCTGAATCACTGAAGAGAAGAAGTCAAAATTAAGTAACACAGAAAAGAGAGAGAGAAAGAGATGAAGAAAAATGAGAGAACGAGAAAGAATGATTATGAGTACAGGAACGACTGAGAGTGGACAGATTGTGAAGGAGTGAGCCAGAGCATGTGTGTGTGTGTGTGTTCCTTCATAACTCAGAATTGGGGTGATTGAAGAGGATGAGATGGGCTTTGCTCTGAGTGGCAGAGAGTCTACATGAGTAATGAGCCGCTGAGAGCTATGCTTTCAGAAGGAGAGAGATCAATACAGAGAGCGAGAGGAATAAAAAGAATGTTTCATGACGAGATGAGAAAGAGAGAGAGAGAGAGAGGTGAGTAGGACTAAGATGAGAGAAAACAATTCTGAAAACGAGTGAGATAGAAAAAAAAACGAAGAGAGAAAGAGAGTGAAAGAGAGAGAGAGAGATTCCAATTGTTTTCCTCTGTTCATCTAGAGCAGAGTATAGCCATGATGTGGAATGGGAGGGCAGTGACGGGCTTTCATCGTACACGTGTTGTGTTTTCTTCAAGCGAATCGGGGCTCTCTTAAAGCAGTGGTGAGAAGAGACGTGCTGTTAAATAAATGTTTGCTTTTCATGAATATCATAGGCAGCTGGATGAGTGAACTTCGAAGACAGGCAAAGACCAAATGATGTCTCTACATGTGTGTGTGTGTGTGTATAGGATACTGTTTGCAGCTTTGGCTACTATTTCCTAAAATGCAGACATTCTTAAGCTCCTTCCAAATGTACATGTTACACACACACATGCACACACACACTCAGACGGACACACAGAATCACACTCACTCACACATACACACACTCTCTCTCTCTCTCACACACACACCTACACGCTCACACATATACACATACACACACACGTGTACATACTCAGATGGACACACAAATGTACACACTTTCCCACTCCAACCTTGCACTGGGATCCTTGCACAGTCCCTAATGTAAACATAGGCTTTCAGAGAGAGGCTTTTACACTGTACTTTAGCATAAACAAACTTTACCATACAGCACTAATGCACACACACATGCACATGCTGCTTTCCTCCAGACATCACAGACACACACACACACACACACACACACAGCATCAGTGTATGATTTTTTGGCAGCGTATTCCTGCAACATTCCCAAACTGTGTTTCATTTCAGCACTACACCGATAGTATCTAGTCAGTCATAGCTCACCTATCAGAGAGTATTGGTTTAGTATTCAAGAGTAGAAACAGCTTTGTGGCTTTGTGACTGGCTGATTCATGCCTGACAAGTGTCTGATGGTCAAGAACTCAGAGTTAGGGTGAACACTGGGATGTATCCATTGTCTTTTTCTGAAGGAGCATCTGATGATCCTGCTCTCCTATAATGGAGCATTAGCTATGCCTTCCCCATACACCTTCAGAGAGAGAGAGTGTGTGTGTGTGTGTGTGTGTGTGTGAGTGAGAGAGAGAGAGAGTGAGTGTGGGTGAATGTGACTGTGTGTGTGTGTAAAAGAAGAATGGTTGACAGAATATGAACCCTCTAAAGGCTAAAGGCTCCCCTTCATCACAGATGCATATGCCATCAAAGATGTATCAGTTGTTTGAATCTTATTAGAAGCTATCTTTGATGGTGGAGGGGATAAGAGTCTGGTTTGATAAAGGTCGTAAATGACCTGATAAAGGACTTAATTAAGCCTGTGAATTATCTTACAGCAGCACAGGGCCACCAAAGAATGCGTGATATGATCAATGATCAGCATGTGTTATTACCAGGGACTGGCCCTCCAATAACTGCCAATGTCCAGGTGCAATTAACCACCATATCAGCAATCTACAGTATTCTCTCTCTCTCTCTCTCTCTCTTGCAGTCCTTCTTTTTTCTGTCTTTCACATTGTGTTTTTGAATGTGTGAAAATAAAGAAAAGAAGAAAGAAAAAGAAGATTTTTTTTGGAAAGTTGATGGCGAATTGTCCTCAGTCCACTTACTGACTGCAGTAAAGTCATGCACGTCCATGTGTTTGTGCTTGTGTGGCGACCAGCGAGGTGTGTGTGTTTAGGTTTATCTGTATGCAGACTGTGTGGGTGTTGCGTCTGTGTGTATGTGTGTGTGTGTGTGTATGTGTGCAAAGTGTCTTCATGCACAACGGGACACAATGGGAACACAGTCTCAGTGTGCACAGAATGCAGATGTGCGTGGAGAAAGCTGATGTGTGTGTGTGTGTCCACCCAGCAGGCTTCACAATGTTTGCAGTAAACAGTCATGTTTGTGCATTGGCTTTGACTGGTCTGATAGAGGGAGCTGGGTCCCATTGTGTCCTACTAGTAAGCACAAAATACACTGGCCCACGGACATGATCTAGCAAATAGCAACCCCCTCTTTTCACACACACACACACACACACACACACACACCTTACATTACCCCTCATACTCCTCACATACACAAACATAGACCTCCTAGTCCCTGTTCTGTGGCATCAGTGCTCATTTTGATCAGACGCAATGGGATTCAACTTTTTTTTTTTCTTATCAGCCTGACTCGAGTACCGTGGACGACTGGAAATCAGCCCCTTCTCCAGCCGCGCGATCCGGCCGTAATGAGATTTGAGGGACTTCAAAGTGTCTTCTCTTTGAACGGATATGGGAGAACGAGGGGGGAGGGGGGGCAGATCAGCAGAAATTGGTTTGAAATGCAAATCCCTGGCTGTGACGTCTAGGAGTTATCTACCTCAAGAGCATGGCATGCACCGACGCACAGATGCACGCTTACCCTCACTATCTCACACACACACAGACACACACACATGTACAGCCATACATGCATCAACTTATAGCCTTGCACACAAAAGAAACAAATGTATTTAAGCTGAAGTAGCAGTAGCTCTCTAAGAAAAAAAAGTGATCATAAAAGCATGACAGAGAGAGAGACAGTGGAGAGAGGAGTGATGAAAAATTCTCTAAATATGGAGAGGGTAAATGACATGTCCCACATGTCTACAACACAACAGAGAAGTGGTTTCTGCATAAGCCTTTAAACCTGGGAAAGCTGAACACTGATGGGCTAGACTCAAAAACGATTCCTGATCCTGACTATGTGGCCTATGTTATCACTTTGGCACTTTTATTTCAGTCCAAGCTTTTCAAATGGTTCAGCGCCAGTGTGTGGTCTCCCTTTTCTTTTACCTTGCATCAGCCTTTGTCCAGCCTGCATTCAGCCTCTGTTTAGCCTGTCAGAGGCAAAACTATTCTTCACCACATGACGAGAAACGCTCGTGAAAGACGCCGCTGACGGTTAAAGTAAAGGTGCTTGCCATTGCTAGACCTTTTAAGCATTCCGTTGAAATTCGTCTGTGAGGCGACAGCACATTGTGTGAATGCTGACAGATATGTGAAAAAGACAACCTTGGGAAGAGTGCGACCTGAAGCACAGAGATGACATCACAAAGACTAAAAGTACTTCTACCAGTAATAACTCACCTATAAGAAGCCACATTTGACATCCCATTCTCAATTCCTTTTCAAATCAAACCTATTGTACAGTGCACAATCTTATATGGTACACTATAGACAATAGTGCAGTACTATAATATACTGCTGATGTTGGATGTATGGGAAGCCCATTCAAATAGAATGAATTGTAAGACTGCATGCTAAGGGAACAGGTCCATCTGGACAAGTATGTGGTGGTTCTTAAATTATCGTTTGCATTCCAAATATGATTTTTTCCCCCTGATGGCTGACGTGGAGAATCGAGGCAGGAGTCTCATCTCAGCCGTGACTGCGTATCACTCACTCAGAGCCACGCCAGGAACATATGTGGCTCGTCCTGTTCAGTGAGACATAATGTATGTCACACAGTGTACACAACATCTGTGTTGTGTACTTGAAAGAATGTGTAATGGACTGCGTTGCCGTGATGTTTTGCTGAGGGTCTACAGACTGCTCAGAGACTGGACTGGGAAGACAAATGTGTTCTTTAGACGTGCTCCTTGATGACTTGCACACAAACACACACACACATATTTGCAGAGACAGAGATAAAGACTACACTACACATGAATGTGTCTGTCTGTCTCTCTTTCTTTTTCTGTCATGTTCCACCGCTCCCTCCTCTCCCTTTCACACACACACACACACACACACACACACACACACACACACACACACACACACACACGCATGCACACACACACGCATGCACACACACACACACATTTGCAGAGACAAAGACTACATTACACACAAACACATACATGTCTTCCCCCATCTGATGTCTCCGCTGCTCCTTCCTCTCCCTTTCACACACACACACACACACCCTCCCATCCCTCACACAGGAGAGAAGCAGTGACAGCTGGAGGCATCTGCACCATACTCTGTCTAATATTGCATGTATCAATGATTGTGCAAACAGCTGTGCCATATCTAACCATATCAGTGTGGGACACGGGAGGGATATTAAATTCCCCATTCTCTCACTATGGTTGCGAGCCTCAAAAAACAGGATGGATGATTGGACTCTGCTCACAAGGGGGTCCGCACAACATCAGATGCATAACATGCAAAAAGCGTCTGCTTCATTGCGATAAGCAATGGATGATTTTACATACGTTTTTTGACAGCGTTAATGGAAACAGATTGCATTTACAAAGCAGCGTTTCAGCTGCATTTTCCTCTGTGCTGTTTGTCAGAGAAGAACATATCTTCATACATAAATATCTATGCAGTACTCTACAGTGCAGCAAGTCATGGTTGCTTTGCAGAAGTTTGACAACTTTACTTTGTGAGAACAGAGTTCCTTTTCCTTATACCACTTTCTGCCATAGGTTAGCAGAGAGCACTGTGTAAAGGGCTGTGTAAGTCTTGCTAATGAAGTGGTAGCCTTCAGGTGACAAATTCCAACTAGCCCTTGTTAAGTCTGCAACAGCACTAATGACAGTGAGCCCACGATGTGGGTGTGCAGGCAAGCTATGTTAATCAACCTATTAGCGACCTCTTGGTGTGAACTTAATGTAAGTAATGTAAAGACCACCCGGTTGCCAGTGAGACAAGGCGCCAATGCCGCACTGGGGGATAGGCTTTGCGTGCAAATGCAGCCAGCGCACTTAACTGACCTTTACAGGTAAAATGGCTGAAGGTGCTCTTTAAACTTTTCTGCCTGAAGCAGAGGAGGATGCAGTCATGAGAGCCATGAAGGATGAAGGCTGCGGCCGGCGAAGCGGAGCTGGGAGAGCACAAAGCTCCGTGGGTGGAGAAGCAGGAAGACAAGAGCGCTGAAACGACCTCTGTTAATGTGTCTGAAGGAGGGGAACTGTCTGCCTGCTCGCCTGTACTGATTGCACCATTACGTGTTTATAGCCTGGCAATGTACAGTACATGGAAGCATTATGGCATGACGAGATAGAGCAAGTGGGCTGGGGTTGAAGGTGAGAGTGGGGTGACGGGTGCTGGTGGTGGTGCTGGTGAGTGGGCTGGGGTTGGGGGTTGGATAGGAAAGTTATTTTTGTCTTGTTTCTTTGTTCAGCAGATTTATTGTTTTCTGTGTGAGAGTAGCGTGAGGTGATTTATTGTTTTCTGTGTGAGAGTAGCGTGGGGTGAAGAGCATATTTACTGTCTTTCTTTGAGCACTATAAAGCTTTAATTAACATGGAACACTCAAGTGCGGGAACACACCCACACCCACACCCACGTCCAGGCTTATGCACATACACACACACACACAAATGCACACATACACAGGATTGTTCATGCTCTGCAGGCTGTTATTGATTGATTACCTTTGAATAAATTCATGTAAATCAATCCCAAGCCTTATGAATTTTGGAAGGTTGCCTGGAGAAGGCGTTTAGATGCTTTATGTGATCCATGAAAGAGAGGCTGAAAATAACCCATTTTAACGACCGCTGCCACGGCGGTTCTCTCTCTCCCTTGACGAAAGCTGCTCCTAGACTAGGGCGCACTCCAAATTTATGCCTCCTTCAAATCTACCTGGTTCACGTCAGTACACCAGCTGACTTTCGCCACTAAAATCTACGAGGACAATCTGCCGGCAATGTTCGAGAATTAGCGACAGTCACATGAACACCCAAGCAAACATCTCTGTGTTGCATATGGGGACTACAAAGGCCCTACAGGACTGTACACATTCCTCTTAAACATCGATATGCACCAACATGCAAAAGCAGATAGACCCAAACAGGCAGACGGGCACAAGGAGATAAGCAGGACGACCAGGCACATGTCGATGACATGCATACACAATCAGACTGTAACTGACAACATAAACATGGGCATAGAGAAGGGTAGACAGAGAGAGAGAGAGAAAGAACGAGAGACAGAAAGAAAGAAAAGGAGAGAGAGTTGGCAGACTTTATGTCTTCGCATGAAGCCCTCAAAGTGGAAGGGCAACAACAAACACAAGGCATATGTTTTTCAGGTTTTGGTATTTATACATGTGGGTCAACAATCCGTTCCTCGAGATGATGATGAGGACGTAGGGAGCTGTTGGCTAATTTATCACATCTGGTGTAAGTAAAGTGTTTCTAAGTGTATTTTTTTTTGTCAGCCATAGTAAATTTTGCTCCGTGTAAATATATAATGTACACACTTTCTGGAAGTCACCCATGATAAGTTGCATGAAGGTCCATAAATGCTGGCACTGCGCACAAGGTCATGGAGTAAGTTGCCATGGTGTTGGCACTGTGTTCTGTACTGCTGAGAATGACCACACATGACCACACATCTGGCACTGCCTGTTTCTTCCCTTCTGTCTCGGTCTCTTTTTTTCTGTCGATGGAGGCAGAATTTGATACATCATGCATTTGTTACAGGGAAAGGCGCTGGTACTGAACAAAGCTTTGTCACCCTCTGACAGAAGTCAGATTAAAAGGTGTGAGGCTGGCAGTTGCACGCCTATAGTTTCTGGGAGGGAACACTTCTTCTCAGCAGATTTTACTTTGTTTCCTTAGCCCACTTTCCAAGTTACACCCCCCCCCCCCACCCCTCCTACTCTTTATTCCCCATAGAAAAATATAATTGAAATTAAGGTAGTATTTTTTTTCTTTTTATGGTTTTGAAATCACATTATTTCTTAAAGGACTCATTCTAAATCTGCTGTAGCTTGACTAATCTGGCTACAAATGTGTCTTTATCCATTGGCAAATGAGAAAGCATCAAAATAAAATGGGAGCTCATTACGTTCGCTTCACAGGCAACATTAGAAAGACACACTGATCACTTCCAAGTGCAGGAGAGGAATCTACTGGAGGAGACAGTCCACAGGTACCGAGACCATACACTCAGAGAGGGTAAACGCAGAGTGAGAGGCACAAACGTTTGTTAAGTTCCGTGTTCTATTTACGCAAGGTGGGTGGGTGGGTGGGGATCCCTCATTATGCAGACCAGACTTGAGCCCTCATACACTGTTACAGAAGATCATTGAAAAGTTTATATAGTAACATTATGTGACACTCCCACTAATGCACAGTATTCAGAACTATTCACATTTGCTCCCATTGTAACATATTCTGGTGCTCTATCTTGGTCAGTATTCAATGATCTTTGATGCACTGCCCAGTATCCACTTTCCAAATCTTCACGTGCATTCCAGTAGGCCAAAGGTTGCTCATCATATTTACCACACTTCATTCAGAGTTGTTTACACGAGAAGTCTCTGGCCTTCAGTATCTTTGTGATGCAGAGAGAGAGAGAGAGAGAGAAAGAGAGAAAGACAGCAGATGGGGAAATGTAATGGTTATTACATTGTGCTGCCTTGTGACTGCATGCTTTCAATTTGAATACTTTTCCCCCTAGAAAATTGCCTCCGGTAGTGTCAGGTAATTCTGCATTTTCAAACTATTAGATATGAACAATCTTGGTCTTGATGAGTCTTGTCTCTGGGCTGGTGTGTGTGAAAATGTAATAAAATTAGCCTCGCACATCACATGTTATAAGGATGGGAGTATTAGTGCTGGTGATGGGGGTTAGGCTGCAACACTGAGGTCCATTTATGGCCTTGCAAGGACCATAAAATTAGCATTGTTAAAAATTAATGTGGCACTCTGCGGCTGGAGTATGCTACCGACTCATTAGATGTGGGGGAACTCGATGAGAAATGCAGCTGCTATCTCAGTGCCACTGTGCTAATTTACAACAGGCTAACATCTCCCAAGGAATTTGGCTGAGTGGAAGAAAAAGGAAGCCAAAAAAAAGCAAGAAAACGAGTTGCAAAAAGTATGATGTACTAATGGCCACAAGATGATCCTGCTTTAGTTAGATCCTGTGATTGCTCAATTGGCCCTTTTTTAGTTTTCCAATTTTGCGGTACTTCGGTAGGACATTTCATGATTTTTCACACCAGTGTCATTGCAAATGACATTACCACGGACCTCCACTTGCCTGCCTAAGCAGTACTTTTATGACTGACAGAAGGTACACCCTCTTGGTTAATAGCATGACATTACCTTCAAACTGTCCATCAACTTGCCAAACCATATTAAATGTTAAAGTTTGTTGAATGTTTCTTTGCAGGCAGGCCAGAGAGGAAATGCAAATAGTGAGGTTTATTTAGCAGTATGTGCCAGTAGACATATGCTTTGAATCGCCCTTGCTGTAGGGTTTCATACCGCAGTCTCTCTCATGAATGGTGTGTTTTGTGGAGGCACATGCTGGCCTACGTCCCTGTCAAAGTGTGTGAGGGGGTCAGGGGTCAGTCATATGCATACAGACACACACACACACACACAGGCCACAACCCATTACTGAAGCAAATGTACACATTTCAACAGAGGAGTCTGATAGGGTATACATTCCATACATTAACAAGATATCTGCAGCTCTGCATAATTGCATGATGCATAACTCCCTAATGCTGTGTGTTAGGTCTGTAGAATAACTCTTCAACAGCACATCAACAACCCGTATCCAACGTAGTTAAAGACTAATGTTGCCTTTTTGCATAATTTGTCACTCTAAATATTAAAGGCTGTTGGATTTTTGAAGGATATATGTTATTTTATTCTGTTTTGTATCCTTCACATGAAATGCAGATTACTTATGCAGACAATAATGTAAGACTAAGCACAGGGAAAAAAATAAATAAACACAAGTGTGATTGTGTTCTTTCCATTTGACTGCAATGAGAACACACATGGGAAGAGGTATGAGTCGTTAAGTCATTGCTTTTCCAATACCATTAATGAAGCAAAAGGACTGTTGTGGCGTGAAATAGCTCTGAATTCATCAATTTCCCCCGCAGATATGGACAAATTCCTTCAAGTATATCACTATACTGTTACACACATGTAATAGCTGTTTTTATGTCATCATATGGTGAAATTCTTTTCTCCATCTGATGTCCAGGCTTGATCAGTACACTAGTGAATTGTGGGATGTACCCCCATGTCTGTGGAATACAAACAAATAGATGTAGGACTAAATAAATAAGCACTGCAACAACAAGCTGCTCTGATCAGTTCAGTTATGTGGGATTGATTAGGGAGCTCAGAACCCAAGAGTACTCTCCCCACTACAACCAAGCTTTATTGAGCTGGTCTGTCACTGCTAATGATTGCAATTACACTTATCTGTCTCCTAAAACAACAACAACAACAAGTAACCAATGGATTGGAACCAGTGCAGACCCAGGAGAAAAACAACAGTATGTATGTGTGTGTTTGCGTGGTTGTGTGTGGCAGTAGCCATGACTTTGACATGATGAAAATTCAACACCTGTGTTTTCTGATCATTTCAGTTTTCATTTCTATTTCACACCACTGGCTACTAAAATCCAATTTCACTCCCAGCCAGCTCTAACGGATGTGGCAACATTAATCTCCTGACCTGCACGCCTGAAATGTTAGCAAGGAAAGCATCCTCAAAAATATGGGCTCTGTCTGTCTGACAGGTGTGCAGATTATGGCCGAGTTCTCATGGACTTCACCAGACTGCACATCTTTGAATGCACATACTTGCACACCTGCTATGACCACCCCCGACACACACACCACTCAAGGTCAGTTGGTAGTGAAACTGTCAAAAGAGAGCAAGCTGTATCAGCAGCTGTATCTTTCACAAATAAATTTGGTTACAGTAAAGTAAATGTGTACGTCTCCATCCACTGTGTGATAGGAGCTGTTGGCAAAATTTGGGTGGTTGCCATGCTAGGCATCTCAAAAAAATGCCACATGACACAAATTAGCCTGTTTTTGTTACTGGTCTGTTAACCCGCTGAAGTTAATCTGCTCCCCCTCGAACATTTCCGCCTGCAGTAAAATTTTTACCTATGGAATGCTTTGTGGGGTAGTGGCTGAAGCATGTGTTTGCTTAACCTCCATGCAGGGGCAGTGAGAAGACTGATGCAGCCCTGCAGGCTGGCAAGCAGGGTGCCGCGGTCCCTGCCAAAGGTCCTGGAGGATTGCGCTGTGACCCCTCCACGTGCAGGTGCTCGGCACACGGCGTGCTGTGCTTTGAGGACTAATTACCATGGTAACAAGGTCAAAGGTCAGACCTTTGAGGCAGGAGGCACAAATGGCCTCTCATCATTTGGCCTTCCTGGTTATTGAGATTTCTTTATGCACCATAATAGAAAGGAAAGCCAGTTTGAATTCCCATTGTGTCCAATGGCAATGACTGTCAGTCAAGGAGTAATTATTTTTCTTTCTCTGATTGCGCTGCAGTATATGCTACCCACGTAGTGCAGCCTGAAAATACTCTAATGAATGTCATACATTTTAAAAAACGTGTGTCATGCATCATGCAGGATTTCCTAATGGTGTTTGTCATAATCATAAAAGCCTCAGGTCTGAACACATGTAATGGTGAGATAGAGATGGAGAGAGGGGAAGGGAGAGAGAGAGAAAAGAAGAAGAGAATACAATGAATGATAGTCTGCAAAAATACTCCAAATTAAATATGTTCATATTTGATAGAGTTCGGTCAGGGTGTTTCATAAATTCATAAATAAGATCATCATGTTAATGTTGCTTGTCTACAACTGAGGAAACCGAAAACAGTCGACCACACACCAGCCAACTTGTGAATAACTACAACCCTGAAAATATACAATAGCTGCATTATACACTGTGAATGTGGAATGTGGACACTGGAAATCTCTTAACAGCAACATTAATACTGGAACTGGAATATGTTGTTTTAGAGCCAAAATAATACACAGGTCGTAATTCATTCATTCATTCAACCACTTTCGTCATAACAGTGTTTTTCCAGTGGAACGCAGCTAATTGGGTTGATGACTTGATTCAATGCATATAAGTGGCCCTGTGTTGTTTATCACTGCAGTATGCATTCGGCGTCGTATGTCAGATAAGAGTGGGGTTATTTCAACAAGTCCTCCGAGAGCATTTGGAACAGCCAGATTAATTGCTGGCTTCAGTTACAGGGCTGAAGGAGAAAGCTTTTGCCAGATTCAGCAATTATTCAACTCCTCTTATCTGTCCTCTGTCCCTGAGCAATCCTTTCACCTCTTTCACTTGCACCCCCCCACTCCTCCACCACTCACTGGACTGAACTGGACGTTTTGTGTGGATGACTTTAAGTGAAATTGTCAGGGGCTGAGATGAAGGATGTCATAGGAGGCTGGTTTCTTTATTTATACTGTGTATATTTCATTTTATCGTGTGACAATTTTTATATAGAAATCCATTAAGGTCATTTGTTTGTTGTTATCAGACTCTCTTATTTACGTAGGGGACACATTGGAGCCATGATCCCAAGAGCTTCATTGACTATTGTTACGTATTTCACTCACAGGTTGGACATGCACACAACTATGGCTGGGTTTTTTCTAATGAACTCTCCACAAAATCAGGGAAATGACCACCATGATTGTGAAACAAGAGGACAGGAAAAAAAAAGAGAGAAAAGACAGGAGAAAGTAAGAGGAAGAAAGAAACACACACATTCAGGCATACAAGTAAGTTTGTAAATACAATGATATATGTTAAGAGTACACCCTGTGATCCTGGTTGTCCTGTGCAGTATAACTAATCCTATCTCTTTTTGTTCTTAGAGCAGCTGTGAAGTATGTATGCCATGATGACGAAAATCTCTTCATTATACAAGACATTAAATACAAGATCAGAATTTCAAAGTGAATAATAAATAATTTCTGGCGATCTGACCACCAGATCCACATGAATATTTATCTTTGATTTAATCTGTCATTATAAAAGATGAACAATGAAATGATGAAAAATGATGAACAAATCTCAGGTACGATGTGCACAAATTCACAAAATGCATCAAAGACGTAGAGGAGAAATTTGCAGATTTTTATGGAAATGAATTTCCATTGTTTGTATGAAGACAACATGCGTAGATTAATGTCTCAAGCGATGTTGAGCCTACTGTTGAGTATTCACTTTAACAGCATTTTTTCTTCATTGTGGAGAAGGATGAAGAAGTGTAGAAGGATGCTGTGAATAAGAATAAGTATATAAGAGTGAATAAGAGCAAGATAACCTCTTGGACATGTGAGAAATGCAATAAGAGTGCACCCACTGAAACATACTTCCTTGTAATTCTTTTTTTTAAACTGAAAAACCTTTTAAAAAAAGGGGTTGTCATGGAATCAAGTTTGCCATGGCATCATTTCAACGGGTCCAGCACGTGTTCAGCTATAAGACCTGAAAAGCAAACTAAGGCACTGAGAGGCAAATCAGGTGGATGGAATGGCAGAGACCTGTCTTCAACAACACACTACAAGCAGAGAGGCACAAACGTTCACTAAGTTCCATGTTCTATTTTCGCAAGGGGAAGGGGGGAAAATCCCCCGCTATGCAGACCAGAGTTGAACCCTCATACGCTGACACAGAAGATCATTAAACAGTTTATATTGTGACATTATGTGACACTCCCACTTATGCAGACCAGAACTATTCATGTTTGCTCCCATTGTAACGTATTATGCTGTTCTATCTTGGTCAGTATTCAGTGATCTTTGTTACAAGGTGTGTAAACATCTCTTCAACAGTTGGGCCTACTTGGGCCCTAACAGGAATTTTCAGCATTTGTGACACTGTAACTACTCACATGTGCCACCACTGACTTCATTAACTTTTACAACATCACCCCACTCATCACCAGATCTTCTAAAGAAGTGCACATGCTCTCGTAAGACAAATTTGGAGAAGGGGGTGGGGGCAGGGGGTATCCGTATATCCCATGATTCATCTCTCTGGTTCCTTAGGGCATCCTCATTGGACTCCTGATGAGCTGCTGCCTTACAGCTGACTCATTGCCTAAGGAGTTCTGGTGGAGTAAATCAATGTCTGATGAGAAATCTGAATGAAGCTCAGCGGCTTCATTTAAACTCAGTTTACTGATGAGTTGTTGAGTGCCAAGAACAAAGTGAACAATTAAGAAGCAACAAGCATTAAAGGAGACATACCTGTACACTGTAAAAAATAAGACTTCCTTTTATTTGTGATAACTTACAATTATTTGTCAGAATAACTACAGAATATGGACATTGTTGTATTAACTATTTTTTTGTGTTTTGAGGTCTTTAGAAGTCACCACAACTCATTATCTTAAATTTGGTCAACTTAAAATAGTTAGGCAGCCCGGACACTAACTTTTTAAAGTTAAAACCATGATTTATTTTTTAGTGTAAAACTAGTCATGCGAGGATTTTTGAGAGGCTTGTGTGTGTTTGAATTGCTATGTGTAGACAAAACATGCAAACGTTATTACACTAATGTAACAGCTGCAGTGTATAATTTTCCCCTTTAGTGTTTCTGACCATGTGTGTGTGTGTAAGAGTGTGTGGCCCTAAATACTTCACAATCCCCTTTAGCTCTGCTCATGAAATGTACTTTTTGCCGTAATTATGACTCATAAAAAAAAAAAAACTAAATTTCTTCATTATACAAGACATTAAATACAAGATCAGAATTTCAAAGTGAATAATAAATCATTTCTGGCGATCTGACCACCAGATCCACATGAATATTTATCTTTGATTTAATCTGTCATTATAAATGATGAACAATCTGAAATCACATTGTCCATTTATTAAATCCCAGGTACGATGTGCACAAATTCACAAAATGCATCAAAGACGTAGAGGAGAAATTTGCAGATTTTTATGGAAATGAATTTCGATTGTTTGTATGAAGACAATATGCGTAGATTAATGTCTCAAGCAATGTTGACTATTCATGTTTGCTCCCATTGTAACGTATTATGCTGTTCTATCTTGTTCAGTATTCAGTGATCTTTGTTACAAGGTGTGTAAACATCTCTTCAACAGTTGGGCCTACTTGAGCCCTAACTAGAATTTTCAGCATTTGTGACACTGTAACTACTCACATGTGCCACCACTGACTTCATTAACTTTTACAACATCACCCCACTCATCACCAGATCTTTTAAAGAAGTGCACATGCTCTCGTAGGGGCAGGGGGTATCCGTATATCCCATGATTCATCTCTCTGGTTCCTTAGGGCATCCTCATTGGACTCCTGATGAGCTGCTGCCTTACAGCTGACTCATTGCCTAAGGAGTTCTGGTGGAGTAAATCAATGTCTGATGAGAAATCTGAATGGAGCTCAGCGGCTTCATTTAAACTCAGTTTACTGATGAGTTGTTGAGTGCCAAGCACAAAGTGAACAATTAAGAAGCAACAAGCATTAAGGGAGACATACCTGTAAAACTAGTCATGCGAGGATTTTTGAGAGGCTTGTGTGTGTTTGAATTGCTATGTGTAGACAAAACATGCAAACCTTATTACACTAATGTAACAGCTGCAGTGTATAATTTTCCCCTTTAGTGTTTCTGACCATGTGTGTATGTAAGAGTGTGTGCCCCTAAATACTTCACAATCCCCTTTAGCTCTGCTCATGAAACGTACTTTTTGGCCTAATTATGACTTTAAAAAAAGGACAATTTCATGGTTAGTTCAAAAAAGAGCAAAAAATGAACACGCACAGTTAAATCTTTGTTCGCTTTTTTGCTATAGGCCACTTCTGGTGTTTTCGCGCTGTGGTGATTGAAATATATATTTTTTTCTTTCTCCTCCTGTTTGAAAGCTCTTCATGATCACAAAGAAGTGTGAGTGAGAAAAGCCTTATGCATCATTGTGCTCCAAGGGGAATCTGCCTAAGGCTGCTTCCGACTCAGTTCACAGGCCGAGTTCAAAACTTCCTTTCAAACAGATGCCTTTACCAGTGCAATCTAACCACAATAGCAAAGCAAGCTATTACCATAATTATGTTTTTTTAGCTCCAAGTGAGAATATCTGAGCAGAAAATCTAAAGCGCTTTCATTTGTTGAGGTCTCTGACACCCAGCCATATGATCAGATGGCTTTTAATGTGAGTAAGGGGGGTTTTAAAATGTGCTCATTATGACAAACAATGTGGTTAGGGCATTTGGATCATGTGGATGGATGTGCTGTCCTCTTAGCTTCAGCTAGATGTAACTCCAAGTGTAGCATGTGCACATATGTTACTTTTCATGTAGATATATGTAAATGGTTATTCAAGTAAACCCTGGTACACCTCAGTGTGTGTGAGAGAATTCAAAAGGGCTTTCTCGGCCACAGAAATCTGAATATTGGATGTCGCTAAGCTTTTCAGCTAAGCTTCTTTTTCATGAAGAAGTGTTCTAGGTAAAGATAAATTGGACAGATTGTCTGGTGAGTGGTCTCTGTGCCCTGGCTATGGTCTGGGTCTCCTCAGCATCAGCTGTTGCCTGGAGGCAACTCTTCTGAAGTAACTTCCTTGCACTTCATCTGTTGATTATTCGTGGTGGCACAAGCCACGTCTGGTGTAAATTGTGTGAACAAAAAGAAAATCTCCAATTATGCTTCGGCATGTGCTATTTGCATGGCGACTGGATTTCCTTTTGATGTGCTCTACATTCGTGATTCTTTTGTGATACAGAAGCCAAGTGTACGGCTGAAGGATTTGAAGGTACGTGGTATTTGCCTTGGATTTCATCCAGCTCCTTGTCTTTCCCCTGTGTGTTTGTCTTTTAGATTAGTTTATGCCTCTGTCACACACTGTTTGTGTTTGTCAGCTTGAACAATGCTGACTTTATACTCTATGCTCAACTCTGATGGAAGGACCGCTCATGCCATCACACTGGTATAAAATATGAACACAAACAATATGAATATGTAATAAGCTTTTGACATAGACATTTAAGATAACAGAATCATCAACTGCCAAGTTGATAAATAAGCCACTGATAGACTGGTTTAGAATGGTAAATTAACATCAATTCTCCAGGACAAACACAACCATTACATTGAGTTATCATGGTGCTAGTAATAAGGCCCTTGGAAAGAAAATTGAATTGGAGTTCTCCACACCATATCAATCGTACATGACAAGTAACCGTTGGAATACTTAGCAGTTAATATGAAATTGCATTAGGCTACTAATTAGTAGTATTGCATGTGCAAACATTTAAACGTTTCTAGCACAACTATATGCTAACTATAAAACTAATTTAACTATAAAATAAATTTATCCTTTTCAGATCTCCTTTACTGATTATATTGCCATGGCAATTGTCATGGATATAGACAAGGCAATATTTTAGGTCAGACAAGCGCAAGCGTGCGCTTTAGATCAAATTTAGCCTGTAGGCAATTGAATCATAAATACAAAAAAAATAAATAAATCAAAAGTGAAACAGACGTCAGAAATAAAACTTAATTTAAAATCATACAACTATGGTATCATTTAATTCCTGTGTAAATGTTGTTTTTCCCCCTAGGGGCTATAGATTTTATGTCAAATAGACAATATTTTCAAAAACATTAGGCTACAACAGTCTCGGGCGTTACTGCGCGCAGCAAAAGTGGACTGCAACAGCTAGATAAGGAGGAGCTACTACATAGGTAAGCTTAAAACGGTCTGTTCGTGTACTTGCCTGGTAGGAGATGCCCAGCACACTACACTGACAAACCTCAGAGCTATCTTCACAGGACATCCATCCTTACCTCACTCACTGCTGTCTTACTTACCGAGTGACTTGGCAGTTGGCTGCATTGTCCTGTGTTTGTGGTGCTATTACAACTGAACAGCCCTCGCTACAAGTATTTTACAATGTCAGTCCTGTAGAGAGCAGTAGATGGTTTTATTGAATTGTTTTATACGGGCCGCGAGCTGTGCGTGCCCTGTACTGTACAAGAGCGAGGGGAGGGAGGAGCAATAGTATTTCTCTTGATTTCCTAGCCCTGTCGTGGCAGCCAACGAACACGACCGGAGCACTTTTTCCCCACATACCAAGGAAAATCCACAAAAACGAGCGCACAGTGAATTCGCTACAGAGCAACACAGGAACTGCATGAAACATTAATTTGACGGCACGCTGCGCCCTGCGGAGGAATTAGCTCGTATATCCCTTACTGTGCAGTGTATAGGCTACGACCACACTTGCACCGGATTGAGGGGCAGCCTGGACATTCCCAGCCCTGTTTTCTGTCCCGAAAGATTCCAGGTTGCGTCTTTGGCGACCGAAGAAACCGGTGGTGAGTGTTGCTGATGCTTATACGTTGTTAGTAATACCACTATTACATAGTTGTCATACATTTAGCATTTCTGCTGTTTTACCACGGGAAGCTAACTCAACTCCAGTGAGCTAGCTCTTCGGGTTTGACAGATCAACGGCGCTGTAGCCAACTAGCAACTAGTAACACAGTCTGTAGCATTATTTTCATGTCGTCCTTGCTTTTCGCCTCACAACTTTAACTATATTAATGCGTATGTTGTCGGGTGCCTACAACAAATTCGGCTGGCATTGAAAACGGAGCGTCTAAAGTTACAGGACGCTAAAGGCAATCCTGCAATATATGAAAGGCCTAGGCGAGTCTCTCTCTTTCCCCCCTCTCTCTCCCTCTCACACACATACACTCACATACATACACACACACACACACACACACCATATGCGTAGATTGTGGGTCCACGATCTGTTATGGTACTACGTGCACAAGTCCTTATCACACTGTAAATAATTCATGAGTTGCAATAAAAAAGTGATTAACGCACATTCAGGTAAGTTTTTAATGCATTGCGTGTTTTGTGATATAAAGTTGAAGACAAGACTCTTTTAACAATGCCTGTAGCCTGATAAACACATTAGGTCCAGATGAAGTGATCAAACAGGCCTATAAGTGAATGTTGATTTTCGAAACAGCATGCATGTGCATGAAACGTTGACAATGTTGCCCGTGGGCCATCAACGCGTATACAATGTTTCCAAAACGTCTTCATCACCTTAATCACTCCTGTCAAGCAGGTTTATCTATTTGAATCGGTTTGCTTGTTTGTGTAAAAACTCATATTCCTGAAAATTGGACGATAGCATGGGTTAGGTTAGATATGCGAGATAGGGTCTTTAACGTCTTCAGAGTCTTTAACGCACACAGACGCAGCCTGAAAGACTGGAGTTTTACAGAAGTACAGAAAAATGTCTTTTTATGATGCAACAAACTTAACTCGTCATTTTCATTTTCTAACCTGATAGAAGTGTATTTGTAGCAGTCATTGAGCATCCCTGGCCTCGATTGATAATAAACAATCCACCATATCAACATATGCCCTAGAATTTTCCTTTCAAAAGGTCTCCCATAGGCTACATTAATCACTAGCGGGTTTGTTTGAAAATTTATGCGCTACAGTTTACCCTTGGTCTACTCAGAAACTATAAACATTTTTTCCTCTTACTCTATAATGTGCACCATTTCATATTATTCGTGCGCAGACAACCAAAAAAGACCTAGCAGCAGTAGAATTTCACGGCTGAGTTTTTCGTTGCTGGTTACAGTTGCCACAACACCTGTAGCAGTCTGGCAGTCCACTGTAAAATATCCTTACCTGAAGTCACACACCATGTGAACACAAAATATGACCAAAAGTAATTTACAAATGTGATGTTTGCAAAGGCAAAGACAATGTGAAAGATTTAGGCTACGAGACTGGCTATACTATACTGACTATAGCCCCATCTGACCTGGTTGTGTGTGTGTGTATTAGGGGAAGATCTTACATGACCTTCCCCCAGTCAGTGGCCCCTTGGCCTGCTGTGCACTCTCCCTCACTATATGGGGCAATGATGAGCAAGTGAGAGAGTACAGTTATGTAAGGACGGGTATTGGTGCTGCTGTTTAGGCCCTTACAGAAGGGAACCACAGTATGACATCACTTCAGCTTGAATAAAGGCATTCTGGGTAATTTCACTGTGTCTGGTATTTTCGGACATCTGTCTGTGGAATGCTGAAAAATAGTTTGACAAATTCAATTATTTGATTTTTGAAAGCAGTCAAACATTATGCACAGCACTGGCTAATGAAAATGCTCTCCCCCCTCCCCTCTGGTCGGCACTGCGTCTGTGCATTGGGGTGAAGCTAAATGCATTTAGGTCTCGTTGTCTGTCTTGTTCAATGCTCTGGGACATCTTTCAGATGGGGTCTTCCTGTTCATGCTGCTGTGTTAATTAGATTATATTCCCCATATGCTGAGCAAGTGCAGGTTGTTTTTTTCTCTCTCCAATCCTCCCTTCCCTTCCTCCCCCATCCAGCAAAGGCAAACTCATCCATCTGAGCGGAAAAAAATCCATCATTCATCTGAGAGAGAGAGAGAGAGCGTTCATGTCTTTAGCTGAACTAGGGCTGCATGTGCTGTATTGCTCCACACAGTGTATCTTGGCCGATATCCTGTCCACTGTCTCCTTGCATACCTGCTCCTTACTGTAGGATTTGATGTTTGTAGCAGAGAACTGACTTGGAATTGGCAATGACACAAGCTGAATAGGCATGCATGCAGTTAATCAAAGAAAGAGACAAATAATCTTTCTACAGACCACTGTTTTTAGGGTGTAAAATAAAGATTAAGACATTAATTGGGACAATATGCTGTGCACACATGTGCTTGCACAGGTGCATGGTAGATGATTCACTTGTAACTAGGCATTGCTCTTGTGTAAGGGTTGCACATAATTTCACCAGTGTTAAAGCCAAACTAGGAAACACTTGGGCCAAAGGGCCAGAGCCTTTATTTCTTGATTATGCATTTTCTCACAGCCATGAGAGCCAACAGTATTGCATGAAATCCTATGGGGCCCCTTGTTTTTGTGTTACAAACACCACCCTAATTATCATAGACAAGCAGCAGTAAAACGCACACACACATACAAGCACCAAAGGGATGCACCAGTGCTGGCATTGGGGAATACTGTACTCATGTCGTACTCATAGACATTAACTGGTACCACGCACCAGTACCTGTGAATTGTACTTTCCCCCTGCATTGCATAGCATAGGCGCTACTTTTAATTGCTGTAAAGCTTTTATGCTTTCATGTTCTAGCCACTGCTGACAACTTGCAAAATGTTTGAAACTGCATTGAATATATAGCTCACCTAACCTCTAAGTCCCTTTGGGAACTTTGATGTGGATGCTGTAGACTTGTGCCACATTGCCCCACGAGTGTCTCTCACTGGTGTGTTGGTGTAGGTTTGAGCTAAACTATTTTTTTGCTTATATACTGTAACTTCCTACATTAATTTATATTATGTATATGTTGTAATATAACAATATGTATCTAAATTGTGCAGCCTATACTGTATTAGATACAGAATTTGTACTGTTTGTATTCTTTTTGCTCTACAGCTTGGTGCACTTTCCCTTGTGACCATAGCATCCTTTTGCACACTTCCCAATGACTTGGTACTTATAAGCTGCTCAGCATTGTATACTTGTATTTCTGCCATGTGTATAAGATACATAGAAATCTAATTTGATTGCTGACATTCTATATTTTTTCCAGAGGAATGTGTTGGCAATTCCTGCTGCACCTACAGACATTAGTCAGTTCATTGAAATAAAACAGACTCCAATTTATGTTAGCCTTGTAGTTGTGATATTGATAGAAATATTTGTAGCAAGGACACAAACGTAAATATGCTTGATCTGGGTTTGAAAAAATGGCACACACGGACATGATCATATCAACACACACACACTCCTCTCTGACAGCCACTGCTTGAAAGGACAGGAAATCCCATGTTGTAATACAGTAGTGTTGCATGTTTTTTTTCCCCTCCTGGTCACTTTTTCTCTTTTTGAGCTAAAGTATCTGTGTAAGAAAAAAAAGAAAACACACACACACACGCGCACACACACACACACACACACACACACACACACACACACACACACACACTCACACAGTGCTGACAAATGCAACCGCTCTGCCCAACAGGGGCAACTGCAAACACCCACGATGAGGCCTCCAGGCTGGTGGAGATAAGAGACCAAGTTCATGCAGGGGGGTGAAGAGGTCTGAGAGTTACATGCCGCCCTCACCCCACCACCAATAATTAAAAAAAAAAAAAAAAACACCAGCCAGGGAAGCACAGTGTGAGTTTTAACTGGTCTATGGCTTTGTGTGAAATACACACTTGGGATCATCTGAATGTAATTATCTCCAACACTGCATCACCCCTCTTTTTAAAATGGAGTAACTGATGTGTTCTCTAACCTTCTTCAGAGCTTAACTTTTGCTTTTAACATTCTGTGTGTGTGTGTTAGTCTTCAGGTCTGTAGTGGTAACGACCTCCTTCCTCATTATTATTGCCTGCAAAACACTGTTGTACAGTGAGATGGCATGAGGTCTCAGGTTTCATTCAGGGTTTGAAAGCATCAGAGGCATTTTGTTCTATATTTCCTGTGTTTTTTTCTCCTTGTTATAAGACACACAAAACACGGCTGGATTTATCAGTGTGTGGTTTGATGGCCACGAGTGTGAGCCACTGCCGCTGCTTTCAAGATAACTCAACTGTGTGCTGACAGACACACACACACACACACTCACACATATACAAATGCCCAAGTGGAGTTACAGAGATAAATGCAAAACATAGGGACTGAGGGTAGTCATCTCTGTGGGTTACCTCCCTCAGTTGTTGCCTCACTATGTTTTCTAATGTCTTCTTCCTGTGAAAACCCTGGAGTATTTTTTTTGCTTTCTCTGTGTGCTTCTCTTACATGCATCCTTTTTGCTATAGTCATGTCTTATTTTCAATTTTTGGGGTTTTGTCATATTTGCTATTGTTGTTGTTGTTGTTCATGTTGTTGTTGTGTTTGTGTGTGTGGTAGGGTTTTTTAGTGCCTTCTGTCAGCCACACTTTGGTTTCCAGGCTCACCATTGCCAGCAACTACCCCGAGCTCGGAGCTGGGTTTTAGAGATGGGTCCATCTCCGCCTCCCCTCCCCTCCTCTCCCCTCCTACTCATCTTTCCCCGCCTTCTGTGCACGCCCCCACAATCACCCCCCCCCACCCACACACACACTCCCCCAGCCTTTCCAAAACACCCCCCTTTTGCAATCTGAGCAGTTGGACTAGTCTCTGCATGGGAAAATAACAACATATAAAATAGCCTTTATTGGATTGGAGAGCTGAGAGGCTGTTTTATGTGGGCACACTTTACGCTTGTTAACACCACTAAATCTTAACCCAGTGTAGCCAATCAAGGCTGCGTGGCTTATGTCATTTTGTCAGGGAGAAATGAAAGAGAGACAGATAGACGAAGAGAGGAGGGCTTGGTGGGTCTGAGAGTCGGACAACAAGCTACCCTTGGAAAAAAAAAATAAGAAAAGAAAACACAAAATTGAGTAAGGAGTAAAATAAACAGGATGGTGGAGGAGTTTCTTTGCTTCCTTGTGTAGGTTTTATTTTTGCCGGCGCAGGTGGTTAACAAGTGGGTCTCCACTGTATGACAGCCACTGCCTCAGAGACAGACCAACTGGCTCTTGGACAGGCTCCCGCGCACTCCAAAGAGAGAAAGAGAGGCGAGTGCTTTTGTTTGCTCTCTGGCAGGAGTAAGGAAGTGATGCATTATACCCTTGCAGTACATACTTAGCTTAGATCTTTGTGCTCTTTCCATCTGTACATTGGTGAAATCTGTCCTCTAACCTTGACATGATTGTCAGTGGCCATTTGTTTTTGTGACCAGATGACCAGATCTTTGTGTCTTTTTTGCGGTCTGTTCTCCTGTAATTTGTCCTGTAGCCTCGGCCTTTCGCCAGACGTTCTCGTTTCTGGGCCATCACTTTTAGTGCACTTATCGTTATGAATGTCATGCATAAAAAGCGGTCTATCAGTAGAGGAGCATGACGAAGGTTTTATTCCATCGTCTTGAAGACAGATCGATAAACCAGCCCTTAGGGTAGTTACATGACCTTTTCATTGCTGCCAAAGCCATAAGAGGAAATGTTCATTTTTGAAAGTTAGGATTTTTTTATTTGCCGCAAAGAAATCAATTCAGCTCTGGAACTGATAAAGTGCATTACAACTTTATATGCTTGCTGTCTCTAAATGGGATTTAGCTGTCTTCAGCTTTCATTACGGTGAAAAAAAAATTATTCGATGAGAGAGGATGTCTACTCTGAAATAGGTCCAAGTGTCTCATTTTGCCGTTCGAAGAGTCACTGGTGGACTATCCACATATGCGCTTTTAATATCCAAGATAAGTGTGTCAACCGAGCACAGTGTTTTAATTTTATTTAATTCAATCAGCCGGATTATAGATTTTCCTTGAACCAGTGAATATGCAACATGCACAGCAGAGTGATAAAGTCTAGTGAATGCAGATAGTCATGATAAGAGATAATTGAATTGAGGCTCGATGGGCCATTCAGGGAGAGCTGGCACGGTCTCCAATATCATGTGTCTTCAGGGCTAATGTGTAACTTTTTCAAATGGTGGAAGCTTTGGCGGAGAATCCAAAGAGCTCACGGTCATCATATCATTGGTTCTCCCTATAGGTTGTTTATTTAGCTTGATATATGGCCCAATTCCATTAAGAGTTGAAGCCAGGTCCTTAGCTTTCTCCATTTGTTTTGATTCCCTTTTTTCCACCGGCTTGAGAAGTCCTTCAAGCCTGTTGTCTCTACAGCGGCTTGGGCAGGGGAATGATATTAATTGTGTTTATTAAAATGGCCAGATGTTGGGGGGGGGATTTCGTAATAAGTAGATTTTCATGCTGCAATAGGATTGCACGAATTCTTGACCTCTTCAGCAGCCTCCAGTCAGCAACCAAGTCACGTTGAACAAAGCCTGTACTTTTAAAAGGCGGCATTCCTCTGTTTGTGTGTATGTCCAGTATGTATGTGTGTGTGTGTGTGTGTAGGAGTTTTTGGTCTTTAGGAATTCAACAGGCTCCAAGGGACTGACAACTCCACCTTTATGATCTATTTTTTTTTAGGCCACCTCACTTATGCCGAAGACCTATTTTTATTCACCAAACTACCACTTATACACATACGATCAAATGAAACCTTGTTAACCTCAAGCCAAAAATAGCTGCCTGAGGTATTTTATTAGATTAATTTATCCAAGTTGGAGGTTCTGAGTCCGTATGTTTGTGTATGTTATGTGTAAGTTTGTGTGTGTGTGTATGTGTGTTAAGCCTATGTGTTTTTGAAGGTGAAGAAACAGAGGAGACAGTGTCCTTAGTTGAGTGAATGAGAATGGTACCACCTACATATAGGCTCTCTCATACTAATTTCCATTTAGTCCTTGCAACAGGAGACAACTCCATTTTGCTTCAGTTGCACTCTTAAGTGTCTCCCTGCCTGTGTAAAATTCTTTGGTTTCTGGACAGAATTGCTCAGCAGAGATCTGTGTAAATGATGTGGCTGTCCTTCGTTGTCAGCGCTTTAATGTTCAGCTGTGGTCTCTGTTTTGCCTGTAATGTCTCCCCTGGAACACAACAGTGGGATTTCCTTGTGGAAGACTCCCATGGCACACTGGATTTAGGCTTGCTCTGACACTTTGTCACTCTGAGTCTGCTGGGGAAAGGCGTCCAAAACCTTGAAGCCACTAATTGTGATTTATGGACCTTTGCACACAAGGGGGAGTGAAGAATGGTGCAAAAATATTTAACTTTGAGATCATCTGCTGATGTCTTCCGCAGCCACATGCACGATGGCCTCTTTTTCTTTCGTCACTTTTTTCCCTCGTCACCCAGTCACTTTGAGAGATAGTGAGCGAGAGAAAGAGGTGTCATGGTGGCCTCCAATGGAGCCCACATGCAGGAAACAGGAAGAACCCCAGCAACAAGTGTATCCCTTCCCTTGCCCCCCCCCCTCTTCTTTGTTGTTTGTTTACACTGCTGCTCCTGTGAATTTGCCTCCATTCATCAACTTGTCGAGATCAGTATCTGTCCCCCTGGCACACCTGTTGCCCCAGCATCTGTCAGGTCCCATCATGAAGTCAAATTCTTTTCAGTTTAGAGTCATTGCCAGGGCAATACTCGAGTGGGTGTTCATAAGTGTCAGTGTCAGAAATATTCTTTTTTTTTTCTCTGTCTCTTAACGAGGATCTCTGTATTTTCACAGTCAGGGTCACTTTTTATGTTTTTGGAAGAGTTATATTTTTTCAAATATGGCAAGTATGTCAAACAAGCTAATTAAATCAGGTTTGGCTGTTTCTAAGAACAGACATGTCTATAAAGGCCACACACAAAGACAGCTTTATGCCTGCCCCTGATGGATCACTTAAAAGGGACACTTGAGGTTTTTGAACTAATATATATATACACACACACACACACACACACACACACACACATATATATATTGTATATATATATATATATATATATATACTGTATATATAATATATACTTTATATATATATATATATATATATATAGGTACACTGTATACAGTAAATATAGAGGATTTTCCCAGCTAGTGTAGATTCCAGTAGTATTTTCACAGCGTTGTTTCAAACGATTTCCTGCTGTTGTTAGGAAAAGAGGATTGGCATGGGCCTGAGAAAAGCATAAGGGCTTTTGTAGCGTGGCAGCCATTCAGTGCGGACTCATTCAGATTTTTCCTAGATCATTTCTCCAGCTGTAATTAGGCCCCTAATTACCCCCGCCCATATCCATGTCACTTTCGCCTGCTCTCTGGTTCCCCTGGCTGGCACACCTATGTGGATGGCTTGCGTCCCATAAAATACCCCCCCGGGCAACGGAAGATGAAGGGCTCTCTAATGCTGCAAAACCAGTTTTCATAGTCCCTCCTGTGCAGCAAACGTGGGACCGCCATGAGTCATGAGTGGCCCTTTTGAGACTGAGAGGATGAAAGCGACATAACAGGTGGTGGTAGTTGTGGTGGGGGGACCGGTAACATCTTAAAAGCTCCAGACAGCTGACGTTCAGTTCCTTTCAAAAGCTGTGACAGCACAGGGTGTACCGAAATGTCTTCGAAAGAAGGAACTGTAAAAATGCGACACAGAAAATTATTGAAAGAAAGACCGTTGGTGAAGAAGTGAGATGTGACGTGGTTGGTGTCATGCATGCCAGAAAGGGTGAAGATTTTTTTTTTAGGGAGAGCAGCTCTTTTTCAAGTGATGTTCAAGTGAGTAAATATCAGTGCGTGTCTTTATAAAAGCTACCTCAATGTACCCATTCACACAAACTCATTCCTTTATGTGTGCATTTGTGTCTGCTGCCAACAGATTTCTAGATCTACAAATGTCTAAGCATAACCTCCGACACAGACTACACATGTGTGTGTATACATATATTTATAAATTACATATGCAAACACATACAGATACACCTACACAAACATGTGCATATGCATTTCTATGTGTATACACAGACTCAGTTCAGTTATGCATGTGTGTACTTCTAGCCCCAGGAGGCCGCACTGGCATATTCTCTCCTGCGGACAGTTTCCTGTCAGAGATGTAGGATATGGCTGCTATAGATTCATTCCCACAGAGTAAACACTTCAGATTTAACCCATCTTATGTTGCCTCTACCAGTCTAAGGATGAGAGTAGTTAGCATTACAGATTTTCCATATGCAAACACATGAGCTAGCATAATTGGAGTGAGTGCTTTCACGGCTATTTACGCCACACAGACACAGCAGACTCCACAAACATGTTAAAGCACTCACATGACGCAACACATGAAATTGTGATGTGATTGATTTTGTCATAGGATCGTTCAGTATGTTTGCGTGCACATGGCATTAAATACACACATGCAGAAACGCTTCTCACATACTGCTTGTACATGGCAGATACAAGCATCTATATTTCATCAGAGAGATAAACTATGTAGGAAATGCACTGAAAAAATAAAGCTGCTCAGAACAGACAACCTCCAGCTCGTGTAGCATCGTCTTCGCTGTCCATGTATTTTGAATGTGTTCTAGGCTAGCTGCAGAAGGAGCACGGGACATTAAGTAAGCAGTCGCCTTTCCTTTCTCATAGTGTTCTGCAAAAAAAGCCAAGTGAACCTGAAAGCATGAGAGTAAGAAGTCAGACTTTGTCCAGTCTAAGTAATGATATGACCTTGTGCAATATTACGGCTGTCATGCCTGCTCAAATAGACGTATATAAATTACACACTGGTGCTCCGGGAGCATGGCATTTCATATATTTTTCATGGTAGTCCGGCAGAAATCCTATACACCTGGACCTGTATTTTTTTTTTGTGTGTGTGTGTGTGTGTGTGTGTCAGGGAAGGTGGCTTTGACAGAGTGTTGGCCCCCTCTGAGTCGAGCTCTCTCGCTCACGTTCACAGGCTTTCTGTCTGGTGCGGATCAGATGACTGGGGCACACTGCATGCCTCCAGCCCCGTCACAAGTCCTGGGTCATGGGAACTTCCTTGTAATGGGGGTGCCTTTTCTCTCTCTTTTTCTTGCCCCCTCTCTCTCTTTCTCTCTTTTCTTGATGGCTTTTTGAACTAAATACAGTATTTGTGCATATAGGTATATGTGTGGTGTCCATTTATGTGCATATAATTGACATGTGTGGCATCCATTTATGTCCCTGTACGTGCATTTACATACACGGGACATTACAGTATGCATGTGTGAATGTTCCAGTGTTTATCCTTGTGTGTGTGTGTGTGTGTGTGTGTGTGTGTGTGGAGGGTGGGGGTAGGGTACATTCATGTCTGTTGTGGGTTCAAGTCAGCACAGCACTTCTAAGTCTGTGTGCTGTCCAGCCTTTGGACACCACCCAGGGCATCTGCATGGGCGAAGTGTGTGATCTTTGAACCAGTTTAAACTGTAAACCCGTTTTACTGAAGGTGACATGAGAGATGGGGGCCATGGGACAGCACATCACACATACCACAAAACATCTCACCTGCGATCTTTCATTGCAGTCATTGCATGTGACATTGCATTGCAGTCACTGCATGACACCCATATTGGCGCTCCTTGGGGCCATATGTACCAATCGTTGTTCTGAAGAAAATTGTTCACTTTTGAAGGCACAGATTTAAGTAAGATATTTAAGAATATAAATCATTCCATAAGGAGTCAGTGCAGCACCTTAATAAGACAGGCATAAGACATGAGCCACAGAGAGAGAGAGAGAGACCTGTGAGGGGTGAAAAATAAAACTGTAAAAAGCGACCTCTTCTAATTTTTGTTCCATTTCCCTAATGTTAGCTTTGTAGGTGAGGAGAGAGGGAAGTGAGAGAGAGAAAAGGAAGATGGTTCATGTGTGGGAATAGCATTCCTCTCTGGCGCAAGCAGGGGTGTTGGAACAGTGTGCAACTCTTCCAACACTGAGTGGGAGAGGGGAGAGCTATTTTACTTGGCACCGCGGCCGAGGATGGGGCCCTTTTCTTGGCTGCCGTCACAGCAGATTGGTGTCTGCACATTTGCCTGGGCTTTCGTGAACCTCTCTATCCAAGCTTAGGCAGAGTTACACTAGTCTAGTCAAACTTTTTTTTTCTTAGTTAGATCAGTAAGATCGAGTAGCTTTAAAACATTTTTTTTTCTAATTTCTTCTTGTCCTAATTTTTTTTATGATGCTTGCATGTCATGGAGTCATTGTCTTTTATAAACAACTCTCAACCATCAGTCTGAACTGCAATGGTCTTAGTGACAGAGTATTTAGAAGCCTACAATTTACTTTACCCTAAACATACACACAATGATCTGAGTGAAATTCTTAGATTATTTATAACTTGTTTATTTTTATGTTTCTTTACTTTCTTTCCTTTTATGTCTTACTTTGCCAACAGCAAAAACTTTTTTTCCTGGATGGATGGATTGCACTGTGTATAGTGTAATCTGCAGGGCATGCAAGTAGAGAGGAGCCAAGCGTGACGTTTGTTAGCAGATGTTAGCTTCCGATTGAGGAGCCGGAATTCTTACTGCTCCACTCCGCTCAAATGCTCTGGTAACCTAAAGGAGACCTTGAAACTATCTGGGAAGATGAGAGCAAGCAGCCAGTGGTGATGAAATGAAGTCAGACAGCAGCAATTTGCCAGTGTTGGCATCAGTATTCTGCAGATGGCCAATCTTGTGTGTGTGTTTGTGTGTGTGGTTGGGTGTACATGCCTAATAATCAGTGCTTTTCTCTCGGTGGAATGATTGGCATAGTTCTCTTGGTTCATCTAGGAAATCTGGGAGAAATCTCTGTGCTGAAGGGCATACAAAATCTCCTTCATCTTCTTTCATTCATTCTCTCTATCTGCTTTTCCCTTTTCCCGTCACACTTTGGTCATGGGCTACTGAATTTCAGCTGTCTCACACCAAGAACATACAAGGACAAGAATTTTTTAATGATCTAGACCTCATTCAAGCATCTCTCTCTCTCTCTCTTTCTTTCTCTTTTCTCTCTCTCTTCCACTCTCTTTCCCTCCTCTCTCTCTTTCCCCATGCCCCCCCAAGTATCAGACTCTCTCACATATAGATAGGAACGCCCAACACTTCATCCCTCCCTCTCTCCGTCTCTCTTCTTCTCAGATTATGCAGGAAGCAGCTAAGATAGCAGACCCCGTGCTTTTGATTGGCTTTCGATTGAACTGTAGGCCACGATAAGGACAAAACTCATGCAAAGCGTGCTCAGATCTTTTCACTGACCAAACAAAAACCACATAGATAATGATGTTGACTCTACTCCTGAGACAGGTTGTTCTTTTAACTTTGTCAAACACACACACACAGAGAGAGAGAGAGAGAGAGAGAGAGAGATGTATGCATGCACACAAATCCATGCTTATTCAGTTGTTCTACCGTGATTGAATTAATTTGGCATGTGGCTGTTGAATATACCCTCTGTAGTCACAAAAAGAATTATACTCAACTGAAGCTCTTATTGTGTCATTGCATAAATAATTAACTTTCTCTTTTTATAAAAGTTTCACCACATAGGTAGATGCCTAGATCAAATCTCCACAAAAATTCCTAGCAGAAAAATATGATCATGCCCACTGAAATACTCTCATCAATAATTGCAGTGGAGGCATCATTTCACTGGTACAGCACCATGTAGTCAGCACAATGCATTTTACAGTAAACGGACTTAATGAAGAGCATTCATCTGCAATCAATGTCATGCAGAGTGTCTGTAGTGAAACCTGAAACTTCTGGTGAACAATTGAATCCAGTTTTCTTTTGCAACCATGCACATCAAAAGACACATTGTACACACACACACACTTGTTTTTATGTTATTCATCTATTGAGTAGTGAGGCTTGATTTTGACAAATTAAAGATTTGATAAGATTGTTCCACTCAGTTATTGGTTCAAGTCGTTCTGTTGAAGATAATTGGTAAGTTAGATTGACGGACACTGAAATGACCAATAGGATCTGGTCACATGAAGCAAATGCAAAGCCACCATCAAATAAGGAGAAAAAAACACTGCTAAATGTGGCTTGTGCAAATCTCCGGTTGCATGTTCACTGTGAAACATATAGCTGCAATGGCAGACCGTGACCTCACCCTGTCACCGTTATAAGCTATATGGTGTGAGAGTTTGCTGACAGTGCCGCGTGCTGTTGTTTGGGTGAAACCTGAGGCAGTCTGAAAATATGCACAATAAATATCTTAAATCTGCCCAAGTGCGTATAACTCACTGAGGTGTCGAGTGAGGATGAAATATCTGTAGAAGCTGTGGAACTTGGAAGGGTTCAAGGGGCGACCTCCTGGATATATTGTATGGGAGGGAATGTTCTTTGTAAACACTGGGAACTGACAAATGTACCAGAGGCCCTAGTTAAAGAAACCAGTACGGGAGCACTGAAGTGTTTTAGGGAGGAAAAAAAAAAGGTATACGTAGCCCTGCACCAGTAGTGTCTTGTGTCAATGTGGGAAGAACCCAAATGTATTCAGGTGACCTACATAGTTTAATGTGATCCATGGCCTCACCATCTCATCTGTCTGTAACAGAAAGTGTGGTTTCACTAAGCCTTCCCACTTCAAGCATGCGGCACGTATGTTACATAGATAAAAGCTGTGAGCCTGAGGTACCCTGTGTTCTTTTTTTCCATTGGCTCACTTGAGCAGTCTTCTGCTCCTGCCTGTGAAAGTGGTTGCTTTCTTAGCTGACTCTGAACTGTGTTTGCAAACACGTATTCTAATGGTGCCACTTGATCATGTAAGCCACCACCGAAACCAAGATAACTAGTTAAAATCAAGTCACCTTGAAATTATGAAATCTGGCTTTATTGGAGTTGAGATGCACTTTTCTGAATCTTCCTATTCAGTTGGATATACCAAATTGCCATCTGCATACATGACAAAGGAATAGACTAAAGTTCACAGTTTGGTCGATAAATATTACAGATATGACCACATCTGATTAGCACCAGATAGCAAAGGCTTATTCTTTGAGTGTACAATGAGAACCAAGAGAGCCATTTCTCATTGCCTGTCTGGCTTTGTGGAAGCATGTCATCAAGCCTCCGTGTTTATCTGAGCTGCCCTTTCCTGTTCCACCTGACGTACCTGATAGAACAGCAGCCTGCTCTCTCATATCGGCCTCGTTCCTGAATGTCACCAGATTTGTCCTCTATAAAATGTAACCTTTTCAGGCATACAGACAGAGGAGAGAGGGAAGCACAAGTGGCAAAGATTCTAAATGGCACAAAGGCATGAGGGAATAATTGGATATTTATATGAAATATGTGGTGTGTTTGTCAGAGAAAAGTCTGACTGGCTTCTTCTCAGTGTATTGAATCTCAGGTCCTGTTGAAACGAGGGTGATAATTTGTATTTGGTAAAGTAGACCAGTAGTCTTGATATCATTTAGGAGAGTTTTGTTGAGCTTTGTGTATTGAAGTCTGTGAATAGGTTTAAATGAATAAATCTGCCATTAAAAAAATCTTTAATTCAGCCCAAAGCCTGAGATGGAGAATGTACTGTCTGCTTGCCTGCCTGTGTCAGCCGCAGACTTCCTTTAGCCTGAAAGCTAAACACACGCCATACCGCACCCGTTACACCAAGCTCATAAAAAGCCTCATGAGACTGAAGACATACACATGAGCCATATGACCCTAACCGCAAGCCCAGGGTCAAGGGACGATTGTATGCTTAGTATGGTGTCGACTAGTTAATAAAACTGCAAAAGCCAAGCAAGTGCTTGTAACCAGGTGGTCGGACCGGTTATTCTATAGATGTCTATTTTACAGCTTGCAAATGGATGTAAATATAGATCTCTGTCCTCCAAGGTGATTTATTTTTGTCATGCGTATCATGACTGGCAAGAAAAAAAGTCAGGAAAGAATTTTGAAAGTCATCAGTGGAAGCGCGAGGACGAGGTGTCATTCTCGGGTGAAGTATATTTTGGGCAAAAGCCCATGTCATGGATGAGATAGCTCTGCTGTCTCTTTGCAGCCATCAGGTTCTTGAGTAAATTTACACAGTGCCTTGTTGGACCTGCCGCATGCATATTGATAGGTAGTCGTTTGGTTAGACTTATCACTTGCCAAGACCAAGATTAAGCTTAAGCTTTTTACGGGTAAGCCAGTCACATGAAAGACTGCAACAGAACGTCTTTGGTCCAGAGACTCCATACCACTCCAAAACCAAGTTTTCGTTTGTTTGGAGATACTTTCTCTCTGGCTTTGGCTCCTCTCAAGTTTCAACCCAGTTTGGGGATTTTTGGTGCTCAAGAAGACACTGGAATTAGATTAATGTGACCAATGACAAGTCCTTGTGCGAGTGTCTTCATTTCATGGATTTCAACCATAATGGGATTCCGGGTGCTTCTACGGTCAACTCCCCAGATTGGCCCAGGGTGGTTACTCCTCTGTTAGGTTCCTGTGTGATATTAAAAGGAGGTTGTTTGTGACAGAACCTGATCAATTGGAGACACATAGCTGTAGAAGAGGTAAGTCACTTAATTAAGCTGTTTGTATTGTCCGGGAGGCAGAATTTACGGATTTTCAATCCAAACATGAATCATCAATTTGATTATCTTGTTTCTACAGCAACCATATTGTTTCACTAAAAGCACAGGAGAATTCATATCCAACACAGATTATTTGACTTTTTGTGTGTGGAAGTGAATGGAAAGTATGCTATGTTTTTGACAGCAGGGATCCTTATCTGCACAGAATCAACTACTAAATAACAAAGCTGTTTCCATCATTGTCAACTTATGTCAACTTACTAGCCAAATGTAAAAGAGAATAAACATTCCTAAAATAGCTATGGCTTCTTGTTTGAAGCGTTCTTTTCTGACTATTTTGCAGAGCAAAACGAAATGCAGAGAATGGTACATTTATTTGTGGTGTCATACGAAACTGCCTCGAGACCCAAAATGTGACCTGTGGGTCAGTAGTTTGAAACCCCTGTGCTGGAGGATGTGATAGTTGCATATGTTCCCATGTCTGAGTGTGGAAAGCTCAGAGGTATCAGGTTCAGCTTTCGCTGTCCCTGTGCGGGGAGACGGGAACACACACACTAATGTTCCATTGGATGTCCATATACTGTGAGTTATGTTTAGCCATGGGTCACCTTGCCTGCTCTCTTCAAATGCTGAAGCCCCGTAATCAGTGCAGGCAGGCAACATGCTAGTTGATTGATGCAATAAAGTGGTAAGAGCACACACCAGCATTGGCCAAGCACTGCAACAGGTGAAAGGCCGGTCATCCGAGTGCCTGGCCAGCCTCCAGAGTCCAGGGCCATACCCCTAGAAATTGTCTGTCCCTCCGTGTAACCCAGTAAGCACTCACGCCTTGGGTTTTGGGCCAAGCTGGCAATGGACTTGGCTGGGCAATTTAGAGCTGGATGCCCAGAGGGTGTCAATGGCCCACAGAAAACGCTTGACGCTTTAATATCGTACCAAGGGGGCACCAATCAGTTTTTGCAGCAGTGTTTTTTTTTTTTTTTTTTTTTGCAAGTGATAGTAGTCACTTGGTTTGTTTATGGGATGGGCATAGAGTAATCTACTTGTGTATCTGAGAGTACCAGGAGATGGGGGAACAGTAGACGGGTGTGCAAGAGAACACGTTTGTTTTACTTTAGTTGGCAGTCTCTGGTCTCTGCAAATGCTACAAGTGATGGTGTTCTCTGCTAACTAAAAAAAAGAGACTGAGACTTTGTGGTGTAGGACCTGCGGTCTGCAGGGCTCTGGGCTACTGTTGGCTGGCCACCTGCTAAGAAGATTTCATTACCTGCTTGAAGACCATGTGAGGCCTGAACCCTGACACTAATTTTAGAGAGATTCATTTTTCAGATGGGAATTTAAGCCCATGTTGAGAAATGGGCAGTAGTGATTGGGGGGATGGACTGTATTTCCTGTATTGTGCTATTGAAGACTGGTTGACATTTAAAGTGCTCTCTTGATGTAAAAACTTTGGAGAGCAGAGCATAAGAGGAGCAAAAATTGTCATCTAGGTTTCCTTCTCCCTCGGATTTTCTAATTTTATTCTAATGAGAGACATCTCTCCAGGAATCCATTTCCTGATTTGTGCACTCTTTAACAGCTTTTTTATGAGGTGGTTGGGGATGATTGATGATAGAAATTTTTAAAGGGAAAATGCATTAATGTGAGTAATTAGAGAGGAGGAAGAGGAGGAGAAGAATAGGCTTTGGAAGGTATTTTGGAGATGCCAAAATCCAAGCCCAGTAATTACTGAGCCCTTCTGTGATCCGCACCCTCGCAGAGTAGTTTTGTTTGGCAACGGGACCCGTCTCAACCCACGTGTGGTGAAGGAAGCATGATACTGTGTGTGGGGTACGGCTGCATTTGGTAACAGATGGGACGAAACGGAGGGGTTATGCGGTGAGGGTGAAAACGTGATGCTCGTGTACTCATGCAGCCCATAGCGTCTGCCAAACTGTGGGTCGGGGGAAAAATTCGACATCACTGCCGTGGTTGGCCACAGTTACGTGCCACAGAAGTTTGGTATGAGACTGGGGTTGAACAAAGGTTGATTTCATGCATGGTGCTGGGTTTGTGGTGTGGGGTTTATTGACTTTTCCACGTGCCTTGTATTTCACTTATTTCACGCTTATCATGTTTATTACCATAAACATGGTTTTATCTAGACAGAAGAAAATTGAGATTCTTCCTGCTAAGCTGCCAGTTCTTTTTTTTACTCCATCAAACATCGTTGTATTCCATTCCCTCACTCATTTGTGTTCCTAACTTTCAGAGATTTATCTCGCATTTGTTTTTTTTTTCACTCTGCTGCAGTTTTATGTATCAACACACGGATTTGTGCTGGCTGGTTCAAACAATGAACTCCTGGCCAAGGCCAGACCTTATGGTATGTTGCCAGTGTTTACAATGTCCCCGCTCTCCTGTGTTGTGACTTATTTCCCCTTGCTCTGTTTATGACAGAGAATTGGCCAATGTGAGATTTAACAGAGTAAGCATGGATTATTTTGTCCCTTTGTTACCCAAGTGGTATTCTCTTGTTGAATAATCTTTGAACACTCCTGTGAGCCTCAGACAACTGTTAGGGTATTTTGGTTGCATTTAACCTTTTAAGTCTCTGTGTATGCGTGTAGAGTGGGGGGGTTCTGAGAACTTCCTGCATTGGTTTCTGTTAAGTGGTGTGTTTCATGATCTTTGTGTGCCACTTTAGATTTTGTTTTGTTTGTCTAGCTCCTTGAATTGTTGAGCGCTAACAGGGAAAGGTTGCTTCTTTCTGGGTAACCACTCTGACATCCTGTCATGACTGGCCTCCGAAGGAGAGGCCAGGATAAGACTGCAACCAATCTCTCCAGCCTCATTTTGCAGAAAAGCAAGGAATAGAAACAGCAAAACCCACACTTCTCCCATAACAGTGGAACTTGAGACACAAGGGTGACAGTTGTATGTAGATCTTGCATTCCAGACTTCTGTGGGTATAATATCAGGGTTTTCATGTTTTCTTTTTACCATTTTCCAATTTTTTTAAGTGTGCAAAAGATTTTTAAGATACACTGAAATTCACTCTTGCCTCTTCTCCTGTCCTTCTCTCAAACTCTCTTGTGTCTTGTGCACAACAGCTGCATAGGGGATGGGGTTGTCATGACGAGAACCCCCTGTGGAGTCTACCATGGCTTCCTGTCCTTAACAGGAGCGTGTAGGAGGAAGTTGTTCACACCCACTCAAAGGGGAAGGGGGTGGGATGAAGGGGGCTGTTGGTGGTGGTTTGCTGTGCCCTCATTGAAGCACTCCATGCCATGGTCTTCTGTCATACCTCCAGCAGAAGCCAGAGTTGAGCAACTGTTGACAGAGATGCAGACTTCACTCTTCTGCCACCCCAAAAAATCGTCTCATCTTGTGTTCTTCTGTCCACAAGTGCCACAGTTTTGGGTGGTTGATGACTCCCACCAGACAGCTTCTTCATATTTCATACCTATTCTGTAGCTTATGCTTTGCTGTGAATTGATCTGTTCCTTATTTTTTTCCTGATTGTGGTCACCAGGTCATTGACAAATACCCTTGTTCCTTTTTTTAGTTGTTTTTAACTCTCATCTTATGGTTTGTTTCATGGTGTTGACTCAGCATGACTGGGTCCCCTGTTTGTCCAGGCCACTCTGATCGTCCTCTAGATGGCCTTCCAGCCCCCCTCTGCACCTATCACTCGTCGCTAACAACGCCCCCATCATCATCACACACAACACAAACACATCCTGTGCAGCACACACGCGGATATGTGTACACACACACACATATACTGATACACACACACTCACACTTACTCAGATAGAGTTTCTGCTAGTCACCCCTGTTCAGCCACCACCTGCCAGTCACTCCAATCTGCTTTACATGAAAGCGATGTGATAGCAGGGGCGTGTGGACCGCAGGCAGCGACTCATCTGACACCCCGGCCCCTGGCGGAAGCTGACATGGGCCGGGGGGAGGGAGATTACCGCAGCTGATTGCGGCTAGGGCTTCAAGAGCTGGACCACAGCTGGGCAAATATGGAAATGGTTGGAGTGGGGTGTGTGTGTGGTTGTGTGTGTTTGTGTATGTGTGTGTGTGTGTGTGTGGGGGGGGGGGTGTATAGAGGGTCGGTAAAAGGACATCATGGACCGAGAAGATGAAGGTGGGCGAGGGGGGAGTGAACGAGCCTGCGGGTCAGGTCGGGTCAGCCACTGGCAGGTTAGAGTGGGCCACGGCATGTCATTTGCATTAGAGCCCTGACCTATTCCAGCTGCGGCAGCGCAAACAGCTGGTGTGGGAGTTCAGAGCTATGTGCGTAGGAAAGGACACACACACACACACACACACACACACACACACACAAACGCACATATAGGCCATAAACATAGAGGATGTTTCTTTCTTTTGCACTCTCTCTTTCTGCATTTCTACACGTTTTTTATTCCTACTGATTCCCTCCCTCACAGTTTTGTTTTGTAGCTGTATTTACTGCTGTTATTTCTCTCTATGTCTCTTTGCAACAATCACAACAACCGTTCCCAGAAACCTTGTCACATGGCCATTTCTGACTTTCTTTTTTTTCTTCGGATGCACTTCATTTTGTCTGAATGTCCTGCTTTCACTTGCCATAATTATTGTCTTGCACCCTTTTAACACGAGAGCAACTTGACTGTGCCTTCTGAAGTGGAGAGAAAAGAGCATACACTTTATTATGCATTAATGACTAGCCTATCATCTCTGGGCGGCTGTTGTATCAATATTGTGAGCCAACTTGTAAACGACTTTGTACTCTTCGCTGATGTGGTGCGTGTGTCGCTTGGCATTCTATTGAGCGTGCCCGCTGAATCGTTTTCCGGAAACGGCACATTAGATTAGGATTGTCACGGTGCAAATAGAAGTTGAATGAAGACATGCATAGACACACACACACACACACACACACACACACACACACACACACACAAAAGGATTCAGATATAGACATGCATACACTGACTCACAGATGTCCTCTCTTTCTATCTCTCTGCCCCTCACAAATACACACACGCACACACATATACACACAAGCACGTACGCTCAAATGCTAGTAATTTCTGGTCGCACGCTTGGTATTCAGAGTCATTTAGAGAGGAGATTTTTCATCTGCCGGTAATTCGCCTAATGAGGACAGTGTGACATTTTGGAAATTAATGTGAATATCTGTGCTGAAGAATAGAGGCACAGTGAGACTCAACAAGGGCTGCCTGTGGCCCCGACGTCTGCTCTGCCAAGATAAAACGGCGGCCCTCCTCTGTCGCTGTGGTGGCTCAGGCATCCTGAGAAAGGAAACATTGTACCTTGGAGATATGCATTAGTTGTTGTGGCAATCAGGAGCACGAGCCAATGGTATGTCGGGCACATGTGGCTGTTTGAGGCAGTTAGATTCTAGGTGGTGGTTGTTCATTCCATACTTTGAATTCTACGTCTTAACATTTATTTAACAGTAGTTAAGTTGATGTTGAATAAAGGAAGTGCATGTGATTGGATGGCAGTTTTCATGATGAAGGTAATCTATCACTCCTTTTTGTCTCTTTTTCTTTTTGCGTATTCACTCTCTTCTCCATTGTTCTGGGGTAGTAGGGAACAGGTGCTGCATATGAGTGATCTGGGGGTCTGGTAGGTAGTGTATAGCTATGCTATATTATCTGCCTTGAAGCTGTGGTGGCCCCCAGGCAGCGCCTGAGGCTTGAGGCCTGAGTTTTATTTCTGATATCCCTTGACGAGTGGAGGTGGTCTTATAAAGGGGCTCTCTTTGACCCCTCATGTCCTCTCCCGTCCCGTCTTATGCTGGGGCTCTTCCCCCCTTCCCCCTGTCAACCATGCAGCAAAGGAGAGGAAGGGTTCTTCATATTAGCAATCCCAACTGCCCCCCACCCCAGCTGCTCAATGAAGTTTCCCTGCAGGAAACCATGCTGTTTTACTGTTGTTGAAAGAAAAGAGGAAAAAAAAGCAGCGAAAGAGGATAATGCCCCTGATTAAGTGAGGGTTTGACACGGCTGTGAAGGACACACTAGTGAAAATGTGGTGTCTCGAAATTCCCTTAATGGCCACTTGTGTGAATGTGCCTGTGTTAAGAGAGCCCTCTGACAGAGGGCTATGATCAGAGAGGCCCTGAGGAGAACAATTAAAGTGAAACAGAAAGCAAAAGAAAGAGGGGGAGGAAGAAAGAGAGAGACAGAGAGAGAGAAGGCTAGAGGCAGGAAGGGAGTGATTGCACCTGCACCTGCAGGTTTAAGATCACATTGGGTGAAAAGACTGCATTACAGAGACTGTATTAGAGATGCATTGTATGCAGAAAGACTCTTGAACAAAAGGTGCATTAAAGGATATGACCCTACTAAGTAGACACAAGCACACACGCATACATAACCATAGTTCTAAAGGTTAGACACACTCAGTGAAACTGTTGTAAACACACCCCCAGTGACCTGCATAGATGTCATAAACATACATATGCACGTAGAGATATACTTAGTCACAGTCTCTCGCTCTCTCTCTGTCTCTCTCACACACACACACACACACACACACTTGCATAGAAAGCCTACACTAAGTGTGCTTTTCTTACACTCTCATAAACACATAGTAACATGCATACATACAAGCGTGCACACACACACACACACACACACAAGCATATTTCTAACTACTTCCCTCAACACACTATACTCACACATACACACACACACACACACACACACACAGCACAACACACATGTGCACATGTAGACAAGCATACACACACACACACACATACACAAACATCCACATTGCCTGAGTCACCTCAGGCACCTGCATGTCCCTTGCTGAACTGCATTTGCCTGGTTTAATAGGCCCAGATGGGAGATTTACGAGGGTACGGGGTGGGATTCCCCTCGCGCGCAAGTACACTGCATGAAAGGGAAGGGCCTCTCGCTCAACCACACTCCTGTTTGAGTCTCATAACACACACACACACACACACACACACAAACTCCCTTCCCCAAACACACAGAGCCGCAGTCTATTGAAACCACAAACAAAAGAAAATGAAAGTGTGATATAGGTACTGATATCACTTAGTAAAATAAAAAGACTCACTTTTGCTGATAGTTACTCTGTGTGCTTCCATCCAAACAATCCAATGTCATTATGTTTAAACATACACAAACCTTTGATTATGCAGTCCTTTTTGTTGTAGATAACTCTAAGGCCAAAAACAAAAAGAAGCATATGACTAGTTTATGACTGAATTACTAAAAGTAAAATGAATTACTATTGCTATTAAGGAAAGAGTATTCAGATTACAAAGTAATGAAATATAATATTAGAGACTTTGCAACACCAGTGAGTACCATATATACATATATACAAACATTTCTTGAGGGTATGCTGATTACTGTGCTCCCTACACTGCAGCAGATCTGCTGCAGTAATGCAAAGAGCAGCTGCAGCAGCATGTTAATCGTACCTCAGAGGTTGCAAAAAGCCGGGAAGCTTCTCACTAGCTAGCACCTGGCCTCTTTTGCTTTTCAGCCCCAGGAGTGCTGGCTGCAACACACACACACACACACACACACAAACATACTCTCTCTCTCTAACACACACACAAACACACACACACAGTACACACACTATAGGCAAAAAGGCATGTGCACACAGACATCCACACACAAGTGCACAGACATGCATTGAAATAACCATATTAATAACCATGTTACTGAACTCAGCCATGGATGACTGCACTGTGGTGTTCGTCTCTCTTCCTCCTCTGCGTCTATATCTTTCATTTGCCAGAGCTGGGGTCACTGGGATTGCATAATCTAGAAGTGACATTCCTAAATAAATAAATATATGCATGAATGGACAAATACATAAATACAAAAAAAAGGAAAGTGCTTGCGTATAAATTTGGCAATGCTCTGGATTGACGGGCTGCCAAGACAATCCAAGGTTAGCCGGGCGCTAAGTGTGCCACCACAGAGCCACACCCCTCTCCTGGTCGGGCTGCCCTGCACCAGTTAATTTCTGTTTTCTATTTTTGCTGATTTAAGCATTCCTCTCTCTCTCTCTCTCTCTCTCTCTCTCTCTCTTTCCCTCTGTTTATTTTTCTGTCTTTTTTTCTCTCTCACATTCAGTCACACTCTGTATTTTTTGTCTGCAGACTCTACTATTTTGGGTAACCTCTGCTCCGTTTTGTGAACACAGACAGAGGACACACTCAGACACACACACATATGCACACATAAGAAGCACAGGCAGGCATAAAACACACTCACATACTCATGCGCACACACACAGACACACACACACACACACACACACACACACACAGATAGCTTCAGACACTTTACACAGAAAATGTGTGTGTCGGTGTATGTGTGAGTGTGTGTGTGCGTCTGCGTCTCTGTGATTGTTTTGTTACATCATGGCCCTCCTGTACTGTGTGAGCGCAGGGGCGTTCATAGGTCGGGATGGGCCCCCACAGGCACAGCGAGCAAAATTGAAAAAAAAAAAACGACCGGACCAGCCAGCGCTGAGCGAAGTGGTCAGGCATGCGGCACGGAGCGAGGAACATACTGTACTAGGCTGCCACGGCAACGCCGGCACTATAAATAGCACTTGCTGATAAAGAGAAGAGAAGGGAGGGAAGGAGAGTGAAGTCAAGGGGAGGGGAGGCATCGGCAAGAGGGAGGGCAAAGGAGGGTGGGGTGGGATAGGCACCTAGCCCAGCAGGTTCATGTTTTTGTGTGGGGGCCCAGTGTGTGTGTGTGTGTGTGTGTGTGTGTGTGTGTGTGATTGTGAATCGCTCTCTTTAGCGGAGGCAAGGTCTCACTCCGCGGCAGGCTTCTCCTCCAGCAGCTTCCACACTCCTGATTTCCTTCTTCTGTCGGCTCCCTCATCAGTCACCCACTGGGACGCGTGACCTCTCCTCTGCTTCACTGCCTGTTTTTACCGATGATAGAAGTTGAATTCACAACCTTTGACCTCAGTCACACACACTGCTGTTTGTTTTTTAACCTCTCAGCCGGACTGAAAGCCAGTATACAGTAGAAGACAAATTTTAGTTAGTCCCATGTGGATCTCTAATCTGCAGTTTAAAAACTAAGCAGTACCATACACACTTCCGAGTAGTGCCATATCAGCAGAATATCAGCGATAATACTGCTTTTACACAACCTTTTTATTCACCACATTTCATTTGAGCTCTTTGGCAAGAGTTGCTAATCTAGTATAGCAGATTGTGTTTTTGATATTTATTCAGCAGCAACCATGGCCCCAGAGCTCTTGTATGTTCCTCCTCGAATACACATTAGTTTTATTTTTATATGCTTTAGTGAAGGCATTCTAATGTGTTGATTAGGACTCCAAGGTCCGTTGATTAACACAAGGTTTTGTCTGCTAATTGCCACAAGTGTTGCTGTTTAGTGGTTATTGTCAGTACACCTTTACACATTAGAAATCAGCTCCGCAGTATTTATACGTAGCTTTCATCAAATTTAGCCAGCCTAATTAAAAGCACTCATTCAAAAGCTTTCCAAAGCTGTTGGCTTCGCAAAAGGCCATAAAGACAGAATTAGCTGAATGAGATATGCTGTAAGTGCACTTATTTGCTTTTTGCATTGCACACTTAAAGCACGCTACACTATGCTGAGCAGAGCAGTGGCATGCCCATGCAAACGAGTGCTTAGAGTGCTGGATGCTGTGTTGTATTGTTCAACACTTAGCGCTACACAGCGGGCTGGCCCACTCTGCTCCGTCAAGCGCGCTCTCCTCTCTTCTCCTCTCCACTCCGCCGTTAGCTGCGAGGCCCAGGCCCCACCACGGCCCTGTCTGGGAACCATTACTACTCCCCCCCTTTGCTACACAAGTATTTAGTTTCTTATGAGTGCCTTGTAAGAGCCTGGTACAGGATCACTGCCTGGGCCATGCACTTAGACTCCCCTGTCAGTACTGACAGTCTTGCAGAAAGAGAGAGAGAGAAAAAGAGAGAGAGTGGGAAAGTGAGGAAAGAAGAGCGAAAGGGCTTCTCAGAGGTCTTTGTGTGTGTGTTGTTTTTTGTTGTTGTAAAGAACAGCAGTTTTAACCCCATCTACCCTCCTCCAAATAAATGTGGGTGTTGTGTTTGCGATCGATGTGAGAAGCAAGCCCTGTGGAGGTTAAAGTACAGCTGACAAATCAGAGAACAGGGGCAGAGGGTGGGGTGGGGTGGGAGGGTATAGGGAAGGAGAGAAGGAGGGAGGGGAGGGCCAGCAAAAACCCTTGGCTCACATCCAGGCCCTTTTAACTGCTCTCTAATCCCATTTTATGATCTTGGTTTCTTCTTTATTCCTTCTTCCTATGCTCTGCCTCCCTTTCTCTTTCTTTCTCATTCTCACTCACTCACCCACCAGCTTGGTCACACACTCACTCACTCACTCTTTCGTTTGCTTGCCTGCTTGGGCGCTCTTTTTCTCGCTCACTCAGTCTGTCTTCAGGAGATATTGGGTATTCGTTTGGCTCCCGCTCCATTCTTTACCCCTCAGAACTTTCCGGAGTAGAAATGTCTGATTTGGCTCACTTTCTGTCACACTTAAAGCTTTCTTTGACTTCCTACTCATCTCATGCTCCAAACCCAGACTCGAGTTGCAAACACAGATTGAGAAGATACACACACACACACACACACACACACACACACACACACACACACACACACACACACACACACACACATGCATAGAATATAGGTATCCACTCACTGCTTTGTCTTTTTTCCCCCCATCTCTGTCTCACCAGGCTCTTCTGGCCTGCCCCTCTCCCCACTCCCCACTTTCCCCTCTGGAATCTTGGCCGGCGTTCAAAAATGTTAAATCAACCGCAGCCTGCCTGAGCTGAGCGGGGCCCCTCTCCCCCATTTTGGGTCGCCACCCCACATGTCCACTCTTAGACAGCGGGAAAAAGACAGAGAGAGGGAAAGAGCAAAAGAGAGAGTGAGAGAATTGAGAAAGAGGAAGGGAGAAAGGGTGGTGTGTGTAGAATGGGAGGTGTGTGTGTGTGTGTGTGTGTGTGTGTGTGTGTGTGTGTGGCGAGGGAACCTGACCAGAGCAACCTGTCCTGAGCTGGCTCTCTTTCACTCCACGTGACCTTTCCCCCGCTTTTCACCTATTCTCTCTCTCACTCTCTCCCTCACTCTCTCACTTGCTCGCTCACTCCTCACACTACTTCAGCTCCTCACACTACTTCAACCTGGGTGATCGCTGGCAAACAGTGAATACAGAGAACACACACACACTCACACACATATACACACACACACACACATATACACACACACACATACACACACACACACACACACACATACACACACACACACACACGCACGCACACACAAACACACACACACACACACACACACCTTTCCCACTTTGCTTTCCCTCTCTCTTTTTCCCTTGAGGCGCACATTGAAGCTATGTGCCAAGGGTTTTGGGTCGACGGGGGGGGGGTCGGGTATAGGTGGTTCTGCCAAAACGTGGACCATTCCTGGTGCTTTTGGATTGGAGAGACCTCTTTCTTGCATTGCTGGTTTGCCCCCTTTTTTAGCCTCCAGCATCTCTCTCTCTGTCTCTTTCTCTTTTTCTGCCTCTCACTGCCCTCTCTGTGTTCTCTTTGGAGACGAGAAGGAGGGGGAGGGAGGGAGACACAGACCCGCATCGCATGGAAAAAAAGTGTTAAGCAGATGTAGTCTGTAGAGGACTGTCTAACTTTTTTTAAAAGTGCAGAATCCTTCTCCGTTCTTTTCTCGCCTTCACTTTTCTTCCAGGCCCCGTCTTTGTGCGTCTTCAGCGTCTACCTCTTCATGACCTCTTCCTTCCAGCTACCTTTCTCCACCCCCACACCACCCACCCACACACACACACACACTCTCTCTCTCTCTCTCTCTCTGTCTGTGTCTTTCTCTTGTTCCCTCATTCATCTTCCTGCTGCCTGTCCTCTCGAAGGCCGAGTGAAGGGCTCTCTTCCTCTCAGTGTGTGTGCGGTGGCCTTCACTAGTCAACGGTGGGACCATATGGCCGCCTGACTAGAATGGCATTAAAGAGAACTCAACTTTGCGATGTGTGTTTCTCTTTCTCTCTGTGTGTGTGTGTGTGTGTGTGTGTGTGTATGCTTTCTATGAAGAGGTTTTTTTATGGTTCGTTCCCTCTTCCTCTTTACGAAAGCTGCTTAGTCCAGCGCGTGGTGGAGCCTGTTGCTCTTCAGCAGCATGTGATGATCAGATGGCAAATCTGCTCTACATTACTGTAATGATTTAGTGAGTTTGGCTGCACAAAAATCCCCACCCCCTTAACCCCCTCTGCTTCACAAAGCCAACATCACCAACACTGCCTCGGTCTACACCTCTACTTTTGTCCAGTGTTTTGGACCTGGCTTGAATTTGCAGTTTTTTTTTCTTCCTTCTTCCATCCTCAGACAGATCTTCAAGGGAGGGACATCTGTAGAAAGGAATAGAGTCTATATAACAAACTATTGGCTAAAAAAAAAATCTCTGGAAGGAGATAAAAACAGGACACATAACCACTCATGTCTCCAACTGAATCGTTTCTCAGCTATACTTGTCACAGCATGGCGCTGCGTGTGTGTGCGTGCGTGCGTGAGTGTGTGTGTGTGTGTGTGTGTGTGTGTGTGCGTGTGTGTATGCATATGTTGGGGAGGGGGGTATGAACGAAGCCTAGAAAGCCACATGAGAACTTTTATCTGCCAGTACCTTTCTGTCATTTTACTTTTCTGGGCTGCCCCCATTGTCCAAAGTGTTTCTTTGCCTCCTTGTATCTTAAAGAGAATGATTGGCTCACTGATGGTGTTCCTTTACCCTCTACCTCCCCTTTGTGCAATAATCGCTTAGGAAAGGAAACCAAGAAAACTAACAATAGTCTGTAAACTGTCTGTAATATATTGTACTTGACATTACATATGGGAAGTTTTTTTTTCCCCGACCCTGTAAATTCAGTGCACGCACATCAAAAGGATTTCTGTCAAGAAGATATTCTGCAAATAAAAGGGCACGCAAGTGTGTACGTATTTAGGAGGGAGACAAACGCAAATCTCACTCTTGAAAGAAAGCACATCTCTCTTGAAGACATGTTATTTTCAGAAGGGCAGCAGTTCACTCCTGCGCTATTCCATCCGTCAAGCTCTTGATGTGCCAGTATCAGCTGTGATATCTAAAAGCAGCCTTGCGAATGGCTCCCTACCTAAATCTGTGGCACTGCAAAGCCTTATGTGTAGCGGCTTTTCCAAACGTCAAGCCTTATCAGTCACATATCTCTATTGCACATTGTAATACATGACCAAAACTATGTCTGAAGTCAAAGGCCAGACCGAGCACAATCTGAGAAACATGTGACAGTGCTCCGACAGGAAACCCAAGCTAGAAAGACAGGAAAGACAAGTACTTGGTAGTGCCTCAGGCCTTTTTCAGATCTTTCGAAGGACTCAAGATTGAGTCACCTTACATTGGGAAATCTCACCCCATCTGTAATTAGAGGAAGAGGGTGATTGGTTGCTACTGCAGTAAATAAGTGAAGGCGGAGGCATTTCCCTATATAGTGTCCAGTTCAGTGTACCAGAGAACAGCTGTCAAATTACCCCCCCCCCCATACTTTTCCAATTTGTCTGCCCATCCCACCTTCTTTCAGGCCTTCAGGGAAAAGAGCGCATCCCAGACTGACCCCAGGTTATGCGTAGGCATCGTCCAGTTCCAATGGCAAGCGTCCAAACCTGGCCAGAGATCAGATAGATAAGTATAGTGAGAAGAAGATGCAAGCGAGGTCTCTACAACATCTCTCACTCTATCTCTGTCTTCTCCCCTCTCTCTCCTGTTATCTAAACAAGAGGCAAACCTGACCTGGCAAAGGGGGTGGGTGAGCGTGTGGGTGGGAGTTGTGGGTAGGGGGTTGCGGGTGGGCGGGGTACAAGCGCCGTTGCATCGTTGCACACGCTCTTGCATCAGGCTGTAATATCAAACATGTGAAGGAGATGGCCTTTCATGTGGGGCCCAAACACTGAGGCAAAGACATTGCTTGGATGTAGTTTGTCTCCGTGCTCATTAGCTTGCCGCAGTTTTCCCACTTTTCTCCCTTTAAAGCCATTTAGCTGCCTTTTTAGTTGTTAAGATTTTCATCTCACTGTGATGTTGACGGCATTAGGGAGAATCCGTTTTTTTTTTTTTTATTTATTCCCTCTTTGTGTTTTTTCCTTTTCATTTTCTTTGTCTGTGTCGACTTCTTCTTCTGCTTCTTCTTGTGTTGTCAAAGCAGAGGGGAAACAGTGGGGTCGGGTTTCACTCGGAGCCCCTCTGCACACTGGGCTCTGTTCTCTGCCTCTGTTGTTGAGGGGGTAATCAGATCAGTTGGAGCAAAGAGGGCTGCGGACACCATGTTTTTAAGCCATCAATAATTGAAAAGACGCCTCCGCCCCAGGGCTCTGCCCCTGGCGCTGTCGTAGGGGGGGGATTGCGTCTGCTTCAGCTCTCTGATGTGGCGCTTAGCTGAGCCGGGAGTGTTTTCACTTGCGTTCCTAAATGTCAATATCGGATATCAAACGCCCTGTCCATGCCAGTTTAATATACAGAACATGGTGACGCAGACCACAACTCCCCACCACCACCTCCACCTCCATCTCCACACCGTTGCTCTGTTGCATGGCTCCGAAGGAGAACTCGGTTGGAGAACCACAAGGTTAAACTCAGAGAGCATCTGCAAAGTAAGGTCGCCGAACGAGCCATATGGTCTCCACCAGGGTCGTTTAGGATGGGTACCATGGCAACAGGTGGGAGTTGTGGCACCAAAGGGCCATCTTTAGCTGTGCCATGTTTTATTGCCTGTCGGTGTTGGCAGGCTGCCAGTATCAGGTGTAATTGCACCTGTCACAGGAGCCATTATAGTACTGCAGTTCACATAAGCTGCAAAACAGTGTATGTGTGTGTGTGTTACTGCATGCATGTGTGTGGCATATGCTTGCCCGCAAGTTTGCCTTTGTTGCTGCTGCCCTGAATACATGGAGTTGCATGTTTGCTGAGGTATTTTCATGGCAACCTGAGGCCATGAAAATACAGCTGCAAAAAAGGGAAAAATTGGCATGCAACTCATGGTGGATTTCCCCTATATCTTTGTGTATATACGCATGCACTCACACACGCACACACACACACACACACACACACACACACGGGCATGCACACATAACTGCCAGCCAATAAGTCACTGCAGAGAGATGCACCAGCAGTTAAGCTTGGACTGGCAGAGAGGACTGTAGTGACAGTGACAGATGTGTGTGTGTGTGTGTGCGCGTGTGCGTGTGTGTGTGTGTGCATGCGCATGTGAGTGTATTGGGAAGAGAGGGAAAGGGACAGAGTTTGTATTGACCTCAGCTGCATAAAAAAAATACTTGTCAAAAGAAAGTTTCTTCAGTTTTTTTTACTTTTTTTATTGCCACACAGTTTGTTTTGTGTGTGTGTGTGTGAGTGTGTATTTCTTTTCCCTTCTAATTTCTGTTTGCGTCTGAGTTGTGGAGTTCCCAGCCGTTCTGGATTCCAGGGCATTTCTGGGTTTTGGCGGTAAAAAAAAACAAAAGAAAAAAAAGAGGTGGCGCGCGTAAACGCAATCACAGGCTTTGGCATCCCAGGGGCGCCTGGGGCACGAGCCAATGTTGACGTGGTGCGTAGCTCCACTCCGCCGGCACGGCCTCACTGTTCTCCTGCCAGCCTACTCCGGCACTGTTGTTTTGGTTATCCGGTGATTAGGAGGGGAAGGAATGAGAGAAAGAGAGAGAGGGAGGGAGAGAAAAAAGGGAGGGAGAGCTGGAAGTTAAATTGGCTTCTGTCTGTCATTAAGCTTCTGCAGATCAGCTGGGGAAAGTTTGGCTCGTCCTTAGCTGGCTGAAGGTTATGAATTGCTCTCTCTCTCTCTCTCTCATTCCCTTTGTTCTCTCTCTCTCTCTCTCTCTCTGCACTGTCAGAGAAACACAGTGTGACAGTATTTTATACATTCTGTCAGATGACACTTGCTTGCTCACCCGGGCTTGGAAAATGCCCATTTTCTTGTCAAGTGGCCGCCACTGCTGGACAGCTACAACACTTTTTCTGTTAGTTGGAAATATTGTTTTTTTCCTTGGCCTGAAAAAGAAATCGTAACAGCCTGTCTCGAGACAAAACGTGCACACTCCCACTCACAGATACACAAGCAAACATAGCATACAACTGATCACACACACACACAGCTTTTTCCCTCCTTCAGTACATATCCTGTCTTTGTCCTTCCATTGGATCTACAGGTGTGTGTCAGCAGCCCAGATGCACAGTTACCATAGGGACAGATGCGGTAGAATCTCTTCTTCTTCTCTTCTTCTTCTTTCCCGTTTCGTCACCTGTGGTTAACCCCATAGTCCTTGAATTGTCTCAGAGTTCCTTCTTGTCCTTTCGTCTTTTCTTTTACTCCCTCACTCTCTCTCTCTCTTCTCCGTGTCTCTGGCACCCACCATGGCTTTGTATCCCCACATGACTTCTCTTATTGCTGAACTTTGTATTGTCTCATAACTTACAGAACATGTGTACACTATACAGTACATGCACACATGCACATTCTCTCTCTCGCTCCCTCTCTCAGTGTTCTCCCCGCCCTTGACCTCCAGTCCCTCCCTTTCCTCCTCTCTCCTCTCTGCTTCTGTCGTTCTCTCTGAAGGAGAGCCGCAGTGACGTTGGTGGCGATGGCGGAGGCCCCCCCGGGAGCGCTGTGTTTATTTGGCTGTGAGGCACCTCTCAGGCCCTGGGCAGGGGTTAATGAGGGAGAGAAGAGGGATGCGGAGAGGAGGTGTGGGGTATGGAGGGGTTTGTCAAAGGCGTCTGGTGCAGGACTCAGTCCTACCCCACGCCCTCCACCCCCTCTGTTGTTATTGTAGCCTGAACTGCCCCTGTCTCTATATGTGTCTGCCTGCTTGCCTCCCGGCTTGGTGTACAGGCTCCCTGGTGGAGAAGTCAACGGCAGAGCAGGGGAGAGTCGTCTGGCCTGGCCTGGCCTCATAGAGCCCAGCACACAGCACCTGCAGCACTGTCATGGCCTCTGATATTTCCATAGCCTCCCCGCTTATGTCAACACTGAGCAAAAGTACACACAGACAGACACACTGGAGACACACACACATACCCACACACACATACTGTAGTTTAAATACACTCACTCTCAGACTCTCCCCGCCCCCTCCCCCCCAACACACACACACACACACACACACACACACACACCTACACAGATGGATAGACATCTTCTGAGAAATTGAGGCGAGGGGAATGGATTATGAGTGACTGACTGTAACATGTCTGACTGGGTTGCGGAGGGCATGGAGTGCCTATATATGTTTGTTTAATTCCTTAGAGCATGTGTAAGATGCAGCCTCTTCATCCCAGCATGTATACTCCTCAGCTTTCAGACACACACATGCACACATGTCCACACAGGAGCACACACACACACGTACTTGATCTCAGAACCCTTACAGCGTGTGTATGATGCAGCATGCAGCTTCATCCCAGCATGTGTCTTCCTCAGCGTTCAAGAACACACATGCACACATGTCCATACACACATAAACATGCCAACAGGCACAAACACACACACACATACACACACACACACACACACACACACACACATACATACATACATACACACACACATACACACACACACACACACACACACAGACTCGCACACACATGTATGCTTGATCTCAGTACCCTTTCATCTGTATTGATGAACTCCTCCCTCTGAGGGCACTCGTCGTGCACACACACACACACTCACACTCACCCAGCGGACATATGCACACGCATACACCTCTTCTCCAGAGCCTATACATTCTCCTCTTCTTCATTTCCATTCCTTGATTGTGCCAGTGAAAGTGGCCTGAGCAGGCAGCCTCACAGGGCCCTGCCTCCTGACACAAACGGCCCTTGTGCCTTGTGACACTGGCGGCTCCGTGAAAGGCCTGTCTGTTAGCCTGCCACAGAGACAATGTGCTAATGCGCGGCCCGCTCTCTCTGAACAAGCGCCACCTCTGTCCAGTACACCCCCCACACACACACACACACCCCCCTCATCCCCTATCCCCCGGCCCCCGCTGATCCTGGTGCTGCCACCATAACAGATAGGCTGTGCCCGCAGGAGAACAGAGGCTGGCATTGGGCTGCCATCATGTAAAGAACACAGCGGGCAGGCAAACAGACATGGCTATGCACACACACACACACACACACACACACACAAACACACACACGCACACACACAGACACACACACAAATCAGACAAGCATCCATGCTTATGGTTACACACTGACATTCGTGAACAAACACTCACTCACAACACACATACACACGCGGGCACAAACACATAGTCATACACCACAGTTCTGTGGTGTCAGACTCATAGATTACTTGCTATACAAATAAGGGTGTGTCCATTTCTCTCCCCCTTTCTCTCTCTCTCCCCCTCTCCTTCTTTGTCTCTTCTACCCTTTTCTTCCTGGCCTCTCAGCTCGTCAGCATAATGGGAGCATTTATCATTGAACAAATCAGATGTTTTTCTGGCGGGCCGCCTTAAGAGAGACACAAAGAGAAAATCCATCTGTCCCACTCATGACAGTCCCTTCACTGAAGCGTATAGATCACGCAGAGACGTGCACACACACACACACACACACACACACACACACACACACACACACAACCAGTAATGGACAGAAATAGCTGGGAGAAAGAGGGAATTTTTCTACCCTCCCCCAACCCCTTCCCCCATTGCTCTTTCTTTTATTTTTGCCATTTCTCTCCTTGCTGAGAGAATGATTTGTACGTGATTTTTTTTTAATATAATTTTTATGGGTTGTTTGTTCGGGTTGCTGGAGGCTAGGTCATGAGGACTTGCGCTGGGATTCTCTCGCTGTCTCTCATTTTTCTCTCCCTCTCTCTCTCTCTCTCTCTCTCTCTCTCTGTCTGTCTCGCTGTCTCGCTCTCTTCAGTAAGGCAGTACAGATGACATGTGACTTAACTGTCACATGGAGCGGCAGTGAGCAACAGCTCACACACATGTGTGCATGGATACGCACAAACGCGCACACACATCAACCGCGCACACACATCAACTGAGACTAAAACCCTCATTTGTAGAAATTAGTGCATATAAACATACACTGGTGTTTGGAGATATAGAAGAGCTCGGCATAGTCAGGTGAGTGCTGTTGTGTGTGTGTGTGTGTGTGTGTGTGTGTGTGTGTGTGTGTTTGTGTGCGCGTGTGTGTGTAGATGTGGGCTTGTCTCTTGGGATCTGATGTGGAGCAATGAGGAGAGGGGAAAATGGGAGGATTCAGTCGGGTGAGTGTGTGTCCAGGGGGTTGCAGGTCATGGAACAGCGCTGAGGGGGAGGGGTGTGTGTGTGTATATATATGTGTGTGTGTGTGTGTGTGTGTTTGTGTGTGTGTTTATTTTTAGACTGGACTCAGTCTACTGTGCTACTTTACGCTCACTGACTGTTCCGTTAATCTGTTCTCTCCCCAGCATTTATATTTAGTGGTGTGTGTGAGAGAGAGAATGTGTGTGTGTGTGTTTTCTGTAGAGTTCCTGTGACCAGTCCATGAACCCAGGTGTTTGTGTGTGTGTGTGTGTGTGTATGTGTGTGTGTTCCATTTTAACATGGGCTTGACCCATCAAGATGGCTGAAGGAGAGAACTAAAGAGTGTTAGGGAAAGAGTGATGCTCAGAAATAGGCATAGTGTCACAAATACATCAAGTGAGAGAGAAAAAGAGAGAGAGAGAAAGGGAGACAGAAGGAAGGGAAGGGAGGGCAGCAGTCACGTGTTCTGAACCCAGCATCTGCTGTCACACTCTAACCCTGGAATGCAAACACTGGACACTGCCTTGCCTTTCAGTGGCAACTCTCCTGGGGTGGGCTTCAACACACACACACACACACACACACACACACACACACACACACACAGACACACACACATACACTCACACTTGGAAACACACACACACAATACACACACTCTGTCTGTCTGTCTCTGAACAGCAGCCAGTGCTGTCCTCTTTAAGTGCCAACTCTCTGTGAGTAGGCTTCAACACACACTTACTTACACACACACACACACATTCACACACACATACACTCTCTCTCAGTCTCTCT
>JAIFZK010000002.1:13502500-13530000 GCA_027481765.1 Tenualosa thibaudeaui
ATCTAAGTGTGTTTGTCGGTTTTTGTATATGAGCCATAAATTAGTGTATGTGTGTGTCTTTGTATGTGTGTGGGTGCGTGTGTGTGCAAGCAGCCACGTGAGTGTGAGTGTGTGTGTGTGTGTGAGTGAGCGAGTGTGTGTGTGTGTGTGCATGAGGACATTCTCCCACTCAGATACGCTGTTTTCTGGTTTCTGCAGGCAGAGCGGCACTAATTGATTAAATCATCGTCTTACCCCTGCCTTGTGCCAGCCTGTTGAATAGTACTATCCAGACCAAGGCAAACGCTACAACAACCCCCCGAGTCCAGTCACCTTCCTTTACAATTAATATTTCCGCACCCGCCTCTGCCAATCAGTCCCGCTTGCAAAACAACTTTGTCGTGGTGCGCTCGCTAAACAACTGGCCCCACCGAGTATTTTTAGCTCAAAGTCACTGACATTCTTCTTAATGCTCCCCAGTTTGATCCGTAGCCAGCCTCTCTGAAGCTGTCCCGGAGGTATGGAACAGAATGTTCTGTATGCGTAAATGGTAATTGTTGTTCTATAGGGTTTCTCCCGTTTTTGTCTTTTGTCCTCTCCCTCCCTCCCTCTCTCTCTCTCTCTCTCTCTCTCACCACTTCCACATCGATTTCTATCTCTCCCTCTCTCTGGTTTTCATCTTCTATTTCTCTTTTTCCTCACACTGTCTTTGTGTGTGTCTGCTCTGTATCTCTCTCTCTATCTCTCTGTCCCTCTGTCTGTCCATCCCTCTCTCACTGCCATTGGCCTATGTTAAGGGGAGTGCACGTGTTGAGGCCCTGGCCTGCTGCTCTCTCGGTGACCGGCCATAAATTGCCCGTTTTGACAAGGCAGCTCGCATTGTTCTCGTCCTCCACCTCCTCCTCCTCCTCCTTCTTCTCTTCCAGTGCAAGCTCCAGCTGAGAGCTGCCCAGCTGTGCGACTTCTCTCCTCAACTTAGCCTCGTCTCTCTTTCTCTCTCTCTCTCTCTCGCTCTCTTTTTATTCTTTCCCTCTCTTCCCTTCCGTTCCCTACCCTCTTTCTCTCCCTTCTATTCTTCTCTCTTTCACCCGCTCGCCTCCTCCACTTTGATGGCCAATGCTGCCCACCAACCCTTGAATGGACTCCTTTGACCACGACCCAAGCTGTGCCCTGGCCATGACACCATGGTCATGTTTGTCCCTTGCTGGCAGTGGTAGCGGCGGCGCCGTGCCCAGTGTGGTACAGGCCTGACCTTGACGCGCCGGCAGCACACCCTCGACCCCGGACCGCAACTGGGCCACCATTGTTTGCGCCCTGATACTCATGAGATCAAGTGTCAAACAAGGGAACTGGTGTCCGCACACAAGAATGCACATGTGTGTTTGCGTGTACACACACAAGACACACACACATACACACAAGACCCACACACACATATATATGCATACAATACATATCCAAGCAGAAACACACACAAACACCATTATCAGTGGAAAATGTTTTGTTCCTTCCCACTTGTTTTTCCCATCTTAAACCTGCGGTCCAGCCTCAGAATATCTAGCATTCCTTCACTCCATGGGTGTTTGCATTGTGATTACAGTTTGTGCAAATGTATGTGTAGGTGTGCGCGTGTGAGTGTGTGTATGCGTGTGTGTCCTCAGTGCCCTGTCAGGGGGAGGCAGTGGGCTGTTTGTTCACCTCGTTCAGTGACAGCATGGGACATGTAGGCATGATGGGATATGTGGTGGGGGGGGCGGGGGGGGGGGGGGGGGGGGTGAAGCCGGCTAGTTTGTGCCACAGTTTCAGCGCCCTGACATAGATTTGACCTCTGACACCCCTCTGCCCTGCAGTGCCCTCTGCTCTCATTCACCAAAAGAACCAGCAGCCTGCAGTGCCCCCTCACCCCTCATCCCCTTCATGCTCCTGTGCACATCCCTAAACACCCACCCACCCCCCACGCCCCCAGGGGCCCTCTGAGTCTGGGTCCCCAGCCCTTCAGATAGGGAGGACTGTAATTCCTCTGTCATAAACCCGTCAGCCCCCTTCCCACCATTCAAATTTGTCACAGTCAGAGGCAGATTACAGTGTGAGTGTATGTGTGTGGTGTGTGAGTGGTGTGTGTGTGTGTGGGGTGGGGGGTGGCGGGTGATCGGGGGGCATACATATGTCCCATCAAATCACAGTGCTCTGTTACACACGATTAGCTTACACCCCTCTTTGACTCTTCAAAGTTTTATCCCCTTATTTAGTTTCCCGTCTTATTTTCTCATGCTCTCTGGCTCGCTCAGGTGTAGGTACACACAGCACGCTATAAACATGACATAGTCTTGTTTAGTCAAGTGAAGTCATGACTGTCTTCATTAGCTTTCATCTCATATCTTCAATTACCCATCAGCTGTACATACTCTCAGCATGCCTGCTGAGATGTGCTCCATCTTCACTGAGCCATCATTCAGTGTCACTGCGCAAAAATATCTAACATTTGTAAAAAATAATTTAAAAAATTTTTTGCTGTGTTTGTGCCAGCTGTAGTTCTGCCAGATGAGCTTTTCATATTTGGCCCACTGTTAGGGGGGGAGTTTCAGGGAAAGGGGTGCACAAAATATGGCAAAAAAAAAGAAAAGAAAAATACACAGGGTCCCCCTGAGGATAAGTGCTGATGCTTCCTGAGTCTTTGAGCTACATGTGTTGTCACGTGAGCCAAGCAGAGATCCTGCACAAGATAAAAATGTCAAAAAACAACAGAAAAAAAAAAAAAAAAAAGCTCAGCGCAGCGAGCGCTGCCAATGGCAAGATCAAAGGAGGACCTCAAAGTGAATAAAGTATCAAATGTATTAGAAAGAAGAGATGCAACAACAATAGCTACAGCCGTTCAATATCACATTAGCCTGTGAGAGTACTAATGAAGACGTGTCTCCCCCTGCCCTTCATTTGCCGTTTTAGAACCTGCCAAGACTTGCGCTCGACTTTTTTCTTTTCTACTTCTTCTTCTTCTTCTTCTTCTTCTCTTTTTTTCTCTTGCACAGTGAGGCAATTACATCCACCGATGAGCGCCCATACAAATAAATGAGCTAGGCACCAGAACATGTTTGGGAGAAAAAATTGATTTGGAGCTGAGGGAGAAAAGGGGAATAAAAAAGAAAAGGAAAAAACAGAATCCGCAAACAGACAGCTCTCTCTCATCAAGCAAAGACTGACGGTTTGCTCTTGATGTTCAGGCAAGTGGGGTTGTTTTTTTTTGGGAAAGACAATAAACCAAAGTCAGTGATTTTCATTTCTTTACATGTTCGACTCCAACCACAAGCCTAGACATGCATCAACTTTTTGCCCTTTTTTTCTCCGGTGTGTGTAGTGGTTAGTTCATGCTGCTTTGGTTGCTGGTGCATTGCACTGTCAGAGACCCTGAGCAAGAGGAAAAACAGGAGAGCTCCTCCTCCACCCCTCCACATCCATCGCCTCCACATCCACCCCTGCTCCTCCATCACCCCTCCACATCCACCCCTACCACCACCTCCACCACCTCCATCCTACCCTCTCCTACCCCTCTCCCCATCTGTGCTCTGCAGTTGACCCACACATGAAAGACCCACATACTATATACCCCCTGTTGCCATTGGATGAGGAGGTAATGCTTTTAGCAAAAGGGGAACAGGGTCGCTGGTTTTCTGTGTGTGTGTGTGTGTGTGTGTGTGTGCGCGCGAATGCAGACGAGAGTAAAAGTGTACGTAAATATGGATATGCATTTGCGTTTGCTGATCTTTCCCAGATTGCAAATATGTCAGACCTCTGGAGCTGTGAGAGTGGTTATGAGGTCGTCCGTCCTGGAATAGCTTCTCTGGGCTCACTTCAGAGTGCACACACACACACACACACAAAGACAGACACACACACATACACACACACACACACACACACACACACACACACACACTCAATTTTATTGAAGAGGAGGTGAGCGCTGTCGTCCACTGTCCTGTTTGTGCCCAGATTGATTGGGAGACATCATGGAAAACATCAGCAAGCCTCGACTTTCCCCTGGTTATGTACAGTCTGAGAGTGAGCACAGTGTGTGCTTGAACATTACGTGTTTTGAGAAAGAGGCTGTGTGTGTGCATGCATGTTGGAATGTGTGCATGTGTGTGTGTGTGTGTGTGTGTGTGTGTGTATGTGGTATGTGTGTGAGCGTGTGTGTGTGTGTGAGAGAGCGAGAGAGAGAGAGAGTGTGTGTGTGAGCGTGTGTGTGTGTGTTTGAGAGAGAGTGTGTGTGGTGTATGTGTGTGAGTGAGAGAGAGTGTGTGTATGCGTGTGTGTGTGTGTGAGAGAGAGAGAGAGAATGTGTGTGTGTGCACATTCAAGAGTAGTAGTTGTTGTTGAAGCAGTAGAGAAAAGGGGCGAGTTGTGACTCCAGGAAGGGGGAAGTGAAAAGGAAAGTGCTGCAGGTCAGTTAGATTGGGACAGCCTTGGTTTCATATGAGGCATGTAACTGCCACTATACCACTACCACTATAAATCCTCACATCACACATCAGTATGCAGCCTGATTGGCTTGTGCTTCTCTCTCTCTCTGTGGAATGGAAGGTCCCTTGTAGAGCTGTGTGTGTGTGTGTGTGTGTGTGTGCGGTTGTGTGTGTGGAGAATAAGAGGTGCCTTGTGGAACTTGGTGGCTGTGTGTGTTAAGCCTGTGATACGCTATGAAACAGAGACCGGGAGAGGTGTTGAGAGAGAGAGGGAGAGAGAGCAAGAGGGAGGCAGAGAAAGAGGGAGCGGAAGAGAGTGAACTGTGGAGCAATGGAGAAAGGGAAAGGAGGAGAGGGAAAGTGAGGGAAAGAGAAACTCCAGAAGCCTGGCTTTGATGTCGGGCAGATCATTTCTCCACACCGTGTTTTGCGTTTGTGCTTGGCTCCTAGCCGCACTCCTTCCTTAAGGCGCCACCCGTTTTAGGACTCGATGAGAGAGTGAGGAAGAGTGACAGAGAGAAAACGAGAAAGGGGGGAGACGGGGGGAGAAGTTAATGTAGCAGAGGCTTTATCATCGAGTGTCCCTTTTTTCCAACTTTTCACTCTTTCAAGTTGTTTTTCCCTCATAAATTATTTTTTTTATTTCCCTCCGCTCCCCGCCTTCACAAGTGCATTGTGAAATGATTAAAGCCTTAATTTTTTTCCTTGTGTGACAGAAACTCTGAACTTTTATCAGTTATGTAACGGACCGAATGAGAGCCCTATAGTTTCAGTGGAGTGACAGAGGGCTGTTCTTTTCAGACCATGCCGATTAGATCAGATTGTGATCCAGAATCGGATTGTCCTTTATGTTACCTCTTGTGGGCGTAGAAATGTGAGTGTGTCTGTGTGTGTGTGTGTGTGTGTGTGTTGGGGGCGGGGGAGCTTTTAAATTTGCCTGGTGTAAGGCCAGGGTTACACACACACGAGAGAAAGGAAAAGAGCGGGTCTCGCGCCTGGTGTCTCGTTCAGCGTGATGTCTCCTGCTATTCCAAGGAGTGTGATGTTTTTTCTGGCTTGGCAGTGAGACCATTACTCTCTTACCCCCCCCCCCCCCCCACCCCACCCCACACACACACTCTCTCCTCCCATCCTCGCTAGGAAATATCTCTCCCTCAATCGATTACCATAAATAGAAGCAGCCCCTCATTTACAATGAGTAGCCATAACCTTAAAGCCTGTCCTGTCCAGGCACTGTTTACAGACATAATGGAGTCTTTAACATTGTTTAAAGGCAGGGAGAGTGGAGAGTACAGTGGGAGCCCTTCCTCCTCCTCTCTCTCTCTCTCTCTCTCTCTCTTGCTTGGTCTCTCTCTTATTCTCACTCGTTCTCTTGCTTTCAAGCACTTTCTCCTCACTCTCTTAAAATTCATGTTCAGTTGTGCTTTAGTGGCATATTTCCAAAGCTGCTGCCAGTTCACACAAATGAAGAAGAAGAGCGATCAAAAACACACATCTACCAGTCACCAGTCTGTTACCACCACCCTTTGCCTAATAACAGAATGCCTGCCCTTGTATTGCGTCTTGTCGCCATCGTGTGTGCGTGTGTGTTTTTTGTGTGTATGTGTTTGTATGTGTGTGTTTTTGGTTGTGTGTTTATCAACGTCCTCTATCTGGGCGGGTGGATATTTAGTGTGGTGCCTCTGCCGTCGCTTGCTTCCCTTGTGCTGAGTATGCAGCTGGCTGGCGTACAGGAAGTTCTTGACACGTTGACCGCGCAGCGCAGAACAGCACAGTTTCAGGCTTCGGCTTCACTTCGGCTCACCTGGTGACCCACCTGATTGATTTTATTGTTTTCATTAGGGGCACACAGCGGGCAGTGCTTCATACAAGCATCTTACAGGATGCATAAAATGTACTTCATGGTAGTTCATGGTTTGTATGTGTGTGTGTGTGTGTGTGTGTGTGTGTGTGTGAGTGTGTTTGTGTTTGGGCAGAGGGATGGGAGGGGTTTGAAGTGGTGGCTTGTGCAATCTAAAGTAAGCAGTGTTTGTGTGTGTGTGTGTGTTTTTCCTCCCTTCACACACTGTTCTCAGGAGTGGCACAGGACATGTATGCAAGCCCACACACACAAACGGACACAAACACACACACACATGCACAAACAGGTTCACACACATGCATAAGAGGAAGTTGCTGTCAGGGTTGTCCAGGGCCAGTGCCTCTCTGTTAGTGCAGTCATGGATCTGGCCCTTGTTTCCATAGGGTATTACAAAGACAGCATGTGCAGTGGCGCAGCAATAGCAGCAGCAGCAGTGGGCTTGGCCCAGGGGGCCGACAGCAACAGCACATAATATGGCCTCCCAAAATAACACCAGACATTTTGCTTGCTGACACACTGTCCCTGAGAAACATAAGCAGGCCTGGTGAACTCGGGAGATATACATACCAACAAGCAGCCAATACGTATGCATTGCACGCAGACAAGCTCTCACACATACACACATATGCACACACACATGCACAAATCCTCATACACCCCTCATATACACACATGGACAAGTCTTGGCAGGAGGTTTAAAATGTTATGTTAAATGTTATATATACTGCCACTAGTCCTGGCAGTGTAAAAGAGTGTCAGGTGGGTACTGGCCTGAAATGCCTGTGAGAAGGGAAGTGACTTGCCGCTTGCTGGGAGGTCAGATAAGACGACAGCATCGGGGCCCCACAACCACCCCGTCCATGGCCTCACTAGACCTGCCTCGTAGAAGACAATTACAGTGTGCGATTTACAGAAGGACAGCGTAAGCTAATAGCAGGTGGTGCTGGTGGTGGTGGGGGCAGGGAGAGAGAGAGAGAGAGAGAGAGCATGAGAGAGAGAGAGAAAGCCTTTAAACTCAATGGCTTTTAAATCTGTTATCTGTTTTCCAGTGGGAGGCTTTTGCCAGAACAGTAATTAAGGGCTGGCTTCTACTGGCAACTTGAGACCACACATTCTCCCAAAGCAAAAGGAGAGGGGAGTAGCAATGGGTGTTTGGGGATCAGGGGGTTGATGCAAACTGAACTGAAGGTGGGGGCCTGGAGGAAGAAAAAAAAAAAAAAAAAATATATATATATATATAAAGCCAAACTCTGAAAACAAGGAAGGATCTCTGTTGGGCTTGCCATTGTGTGGGCCAGGGAGATATCATGGGCCGGCGGCGTCATTTGGGAAACATCCATTAATTGTCACAGGAAACTGGCACTTTGTTCCCCTCCGAGCAGAGAGGGGCCAGACAGCCGGAGGGCTAATTAGACACAGCCTTAGCTGCACCGGGGGACGGTACTCTACTGCTGCAGGGTCTTCTCTTCTACTTCTCTCTTCTGATGTGTCTCTCTCTCTGTCTCTCTCCCTCTTGCTTTCCTTCTCTCTCTTTCACCCCCCCCCCCCCCCCACCTCTTCTTCTTGGTCATTTTCTTTCCAGCACCACACACACAAAGAGATCCTTTCAAATGCGAGCTCGCAAGACCGGTGGGTTTGGCATTAGCCTCGCAACCTAAAAATAATGTGCCAAGAATGACTTCCAGTGAAGGAGAAAAAATAGGCAACAACAATGACAAAACACACAAAAATGAAAGGAACAAAAGCAATACAGTCATTTCAAAAATGTAAGCCACACCATGTGTAAACCTCATGTCAATGTTTTGTCCAAGTAAAAAAACAAAAAAACAACTAAACAAAAACATGTACTAATCTCACCCATATGTTAACCTCAGTTTACTAAACATTACCTATTGATTCAGAAGCAAATCATGACTTCATGACAGAGTAGAATGACAAAAAGAAACACATTCCCATGTATAGTCCTCACCCATGTATTAACCTCATAGATAATTACAGTTTGCAAAATCAATGGATTAACCTCGTAGATAATTACAGTTTGCAAAATCAATGCATTAACCTCGGTTAATAATCGGGAAATTACCGTAAGAAGAAAAATGTATATGTCAGAAGTGATAGCACAAATACCCCACCAAAAGCAATAGAATCTTTTAAAAAAATCATTGTATTGATTTATTGTAACAGTTGACCTTTTTGAACGGACAACTGTTTGGGTTTCCATCAAAGCATTTTGAAACGAGATGGAGAGAGACTGGAAAGAGAGAAATAATTGAAAGAATGTGGGGACATTCCATTCCAGTATCCCTGTTCTCTACTCTTCCTAATTGGAAGCCACCACAGCTCTCTGCCACAGTATGCCCCTTAACCCCCAAGTCCCTTGAGACTGTCAGGGGTTTTCAGCCTCTGACCTCTTGGTAATCCTGGACAAATTAGGCATAACTCCAGACTTGCCACCACTTCACCCCTGTGGTCATCACATGACCCCTGTCTGTGCTTGTGGTTTTAAGAGGGTGTGTATGTGTGTGTGTATGTGTGTGTGTGTTTGTGTGTGTGGGGGGGTGTCAGCTGCTTGTTAACCATCAGCATCCTGACCCCATGATTTCCTCCATCCCTATCAGGTCCCATTCACATTACCACACACACACACACACACACACTTTTTAAATTAATTTAGCTTATTTTTTCATTCAGGAGAAAATTAACCTTTGCCCAAAACAAAAAAAAAAGTTGTGAAAAGGACCAAATATAAATATTATTACTATATATATATACACACACACACACACAAACACACACATACATATAAAAACTGAAACCCTTCACAGCAAAAGCCCCTAGTGAAAGATGATTACATAACAAGATTAACTCTGACAGTTAAGTCACAGAGCTTTGACTCGGCTTATCCGGTCTGCAGCCACCAGTGCTTCCATCTCCACCCCCACCTCTCACCTACACCATCAGCCTGCATCCCCCTGCACAGCACTGACTGCCGCTGTGGCACTTGTGTCATGTTATGCTTCCATTAGTCAGCGGTTAGCCGGCCCTTGGCTCTGGGTACTAATCATTATGAGAGGGTGTAGGTGGGGATGTTTGTGTGTGTGTGTGTGTGTGTGGGGGGGGAGGTAGCGCATCTCAAACTGTAGTTCCCAGGCAGATGTGTTGGGTGAGCAGTGTGACAGGTGATTAGGTGATTTCCTTCAACACTGCAAACAACTGCAGCTGAATTTTTACAGGGGACATGAGAGATTAACTTTTCCAGCTACATGCTAATAGGAAGAGGTCATCTGGTGACGTGTGTGTATTTATATGTATGTATGTAATTGTGTGTGCACATGTGAGGTTCCTGCGTGTGTGTGTTTATAAGAGGGAAGTTGAAAAATGTGTGTGTGTGAGTGTGTGTGTGTGTGTGTGTGTGTGTGTGTGTGTTTGTGTGTGTGTTGATGTGTGTGTGTGTGTGATTTCAAGGGCCTTTGTGTTGCATTTTTGGCCCTGATTGTTTTCCATACGGCTGCGTTCTTCCCCTGCGCCTCGCCTCTGAACAATCCCCTGTTTATGTCTCACAGGGCGGCGGCCAGCAGTCACAGCCAGCCGGGGCCTGGGGAAATCATTAACCAGACAAACCACAACAGGACTCTGGTAGGTTCGCCCACATCTTTCTCTCTCTCGCTCCCTCTTTTTCTTTTCTTCCCCCTCCCCTTGTCTTGCATCCCCTAGCCCTCTTTCTTTTTTCCTCTCTTCCCGCCTACTGATGGGTGTCGAAACACCTTGTATTACCTTGCGTAAATGCATCAACACACACACACACACACACACACAGGGACATACATATATATATATATATGTGTCCCTGCTGTAACATATAGCCCAGTCTGTGGGAGCCCAAAGTGCCTCCCACCAATCAGTCAGCAGATATTGCCAAATAGGGTCTTATGTGCTGTTGTTTGTGCCTACGCTTCTGTTTTTTTTTTTTAGCCCTTCTTTTTTCCCTTCTTCTCTCAGTTCTCTTTGTTGGTTTTGTATTGACGTTGTGGTGTGGATACTAACTGCTGATAATGGACGCTAACCATACTTACCACTCAGAAGCAGGAACTCACAGGCTCACATTCTCAAGATTCCTGCTTCTTTTTTTTTACTTTGCCAGTAGGCTTTGGCTGGTGCCCACCATCCACCCCCCCCCCTTTTACTCGTTCAGCAAGGGCATGTCTTGCCAAGCAGCAGTTTGCTCGGTTAGGGTTTAATTCAGGCGGCCGTTGCCCACCGATCTTTTGATGTCCACATTATCTGTGTATCATTCATGGTATTATCTCCTCCCCCCATTCCCTACCTCAGCCCTCAACCCACCCCCCACCCCCAACCCCAGTATTCCAAACACAGCAACTACAAACAGAGATTACTAGAGTTGGAATAGGGGTGGGGGTGTGGGAATGCAGTATGATGTTTACTGAAGGAGGTTCCAGCACCTGTTGGTAAGTCACTGTTAGAACAGCATGTCTCCCAGCACTGGCTTAGGTTGCCCGGGGTGTCTGCTCTCCACTGCAAAGCAGATGGGGGATGGATTCATGGGATTGGGGGGGTGAGTGTTATTGGTGGTGGTGGTGGTGGTAGGGTACGAGCGACATAATCGCTGCCTAATCCTGGCCTTAGAATGAGGGTATTAGAAGAAGAGCAGAATGGATGAATCCAGCCAAGTGGAACGGAACGGGCCCTGCGTTTGCGAGACAGATGTCGGGAGTGTGGAAGGGGGAATGCTGATAGATCTGGCAGTCATGTCCTGTTGCCATCAGGCTTGCTGCCTGGGCCAGAGTCGAGACCAGATGATAGCCAGAGATACACCCTGCCGGGAGGCAGAAATGCACGCACCGCTTTGAAACATAAGCGGGACTTATTCAAATCATATTGGATTACTGTACAACTGGAATGCGTCCACACAGTAGTCACTGGAACAGCATAAATACAACTTCTAGGGATAGAAGTGGTCATCTTGCAGGATGTAATTTGAAGGAAAGGAGCCCTGTTTATAATATGAGAGACACCCACTCCTGTCTGAGCATTCAGCCAATGGGCCTAGTGTGTCACTCTCGCGCTCTCTCTCTCTCTTTCTCTCTGTCTTTCTACCCCCCTCTCTCCCTATGTCTCTCTCCCTCTCCCTCTCCCTCTCCCTCTCTCTCTCTCTCTGAGCTAGGATATACTGAGGATATAAACAAGGCAGGCCCTTGGTCCTCCAGGATGCAGCCAGGCGGATGACTGATGTAGTGTTGAGTGGATGCGCCGGCTAGCTCGGGTGGCTCTGGAAATGTCAGTTCGGCGGGCTGGGAGGCATGCCACCACAGAGAGCTCTGGCACCCCATCCCTAAAAGCTCCAGTGGCACATGTTTGTGTTAGTTAACTTCTCTCTCTCTCTCTCTCTCTCTCTCGTCTTTTTTTATTCTGCTCGTCTTTTTTGGGGCCTGTCGAAGACTCTCATTCTGTACATTTCTCTCTTTCTCCACTCTTCTCTCTCTCACTCTCTCTCTCTTTGTCTCGCGCTCTCTCTCTCTCTCACTTCATCTCACAAGCTGTTCTTTAAAATCCGTGTAGCAGAAAGGAAACCAGAGCCAGACGTGATTGTGAGGGGGCTGTGTTTTTTTACCTCTCCTGAGCCAGGCAGGTGGCAGGAGTGTTGAGGAGGTGACGAGAGGAGGGGGCAAGAGTGGGAAAGGGGGGGACCGGGGTTGTAGAGAAAGAGAAGGGGGTGGAGGTAGGCAGTTATTATAGAAAGTGTGTGATTTTGCTCATACATTGTACATTTTGCTACATACCCCGGGGTGGGTTGGTGTGCGTGTGTGATAGTGTGTGTGTGAGTGTGTGTGTGTGTTGGGACGAGGAGGTGAGAGGTTGGTGGGGTGTACTCACATGCAGAGCCTGCAGTTACAGACATCAGGCGATCACAGCTTGGGGTTAGAGGTTGCCGCAGGATGTGTGTGTGTGAGAATGTGTATGTGTGTGTGTGTGTGTGTGCCTTTGGGTGTAGGGGGGTTAAGTGGGGGGGGGGGGCTTAGCATAGGCCCTGGCTGCTCCGGGTTACAGGCGAACATTCTTAACACCTCATAAATCTCACCTGCTGCTGCTGAGCCTTGAAGCAGAGCAGAGCAGCCCGTAGAGGAGCCCAGCCCCATAGGGGGGAAGTGAAGTCAGTCCGACCGCTGGAGCAGTAGACGTCTTGTGTGTGTGTGTGTGCGCGCGCAGGAAGAGACTTGGTTTCTTCTTGTGATATGGGCATAGTGTTTGTGGCTGGGTGTGTGGGGGCACTTACCTGTTTTCATATTTTCAGCATGGTTGAAAGAGATGAGAAGAATAGAGAGAAAGAGAGAGATAGAGAGAGAAAGAGAGAGGGGTGGAGGCACACACACGGAGAAGTGTAGGGGTCCTGTAGAGAGCTGTTGGTGATTGAGGTGGTGGAAGGTGGAAGTGAGGCCGGGGTGGTGGGTGGCTGGTGTGGTTTCAATTGGCTCACGTTGGAGTGGGACTGCTGAGGCTGCGGCCGGGGTACGGATGGATGGATGACTGGGTGGGTGTAGAGACGGAACGAATCAGAGCCAGGGGCATTGGTCGGCTCGCCCCAGCGGCGTTTCCCGCCGTGCCTACCCCGGCTTCCAGCGGTTGGCTCGCAGGTTTTGCATGCTTTTTTCCCTCAACCATGCGATGGTTTTGAACGCGTCCCTATTTCCTTTCATCCAACATTCTTTTGGGGGGTTTGGTGGAAAGCCTCCCAATTTTTCCCATTTTAAAAATAAACCCCAGCAAGTGTTTACTCGGGAGGCAAGCAGAAAGAGAAGGTCCCAGTCAGCGTTTAATCCTAACCTCAGTGGACTCTCCAGCCTTTGGCCTACTATTTAATTTAATTTTGTTTTATGTTTTCTTTTGATTTTGCCAATTTGGTAGCGGCGGTCAACAAAATGGGCAAATGTTTCGTGGAGCGGCTGCAGTCAGAGAGTCCTCCTTACCTGGTCGACCCAACAGACACGTCACTCCAAAAAAAATAAACAACTTGTTTGCCCTGCCTGTCCCGGCATGAGGAATTCGCTACAAGAGGAGCGCAGGAGTCGATTTGGAATTTGGCCCCCTTTCACAGGTGGACATGAAAAAATCTAACCTGCCGGTGCGCACGCCCACCTACACAAACACACACACACACACAGTCTAAACACAGGCTTGTCTGTGGTCAGGACCATGTGATTTGGGGTGGGGTGGGGGGGGATTTGTCCGCGTCTTCAGAAAAGAACCTCCGATGACCACGCCAGGCACTGGCGGGCTTTGTTTGAAATTATGGCCGGCGTCGCTAATGCAGTGTGCAGTGCTCGCGTAAGCCGTTTGGACAGGCATAATCAGTTTCGGAGCACGGTAAATGCGTACAGCAGCGAATAAACACAGGATGAGCCTGTCCACTAGCTGTTAAGTTTACGCGCCCCTCGCTCCATTAGGCCTCGCAAAAAAACCTATCTGCTGGGAGTCCGAGCTTGTTGCTTTTCTTAAGCTTGTCTACCCTAAACTGTTACACTATTTCTGTGTGTGTGTGTGTGTGTGAAGTTCAGAGAGAGGTGGGCTCTGTCAACACAGACGAACTCTGCTCCGCACTGATAAATGCCACTAACAGCTTGGGAACGGTCACCTCCACGTGAAGGCTCCCTGCAGCGTTACGCTTATCTCCCGAACAGAGCAGGGGGCCAGACGCCCATCTGTATCCCCCCCATACACACATACACGCACACACACTGCACCAACTGCACACATATATCTGTTAAAGACCGGCACCCTTGATATGACACACATAGAAACATTCATGAACATGGAGATGTGTGCGGACTGATCTGATTTGCACATGCAGACTGATTTAAGCATCTAAAGACACACACACACACACACTCACACACACACCTAAACACAACACAGACTGGCATGAGCTGATCTCCTTAATGTCCCAAGGCTTTATCTGCCAAAGCCCCTTTTTCAGCCCACAGCAACCAGCTCCACACTGTCTCTCTGTATATTGCTAGTGAGACACAGATATAGGAAGAGAGACAGAGGGAGGGAGGTAGAGACAGAGAAAGAGAGACGTTGCTGGGTTTCCCCATGAGTGGGCTGCTCTTCTTCCCCAGGAGTGATGGCGCCACCCTCTCCTTGCCTCGCCTCGCTGGGACGCGCATTTTTCTTGTTTTTGTTAGTAATGTGTTCCGGTCATGATCGATCGGTGTTGCCACGTCAGTGTGTAGCCACCCACCACCACACACACACACACACACACACACCACTCCCTCTCTCTTTTCCCCACTGTCCCCTTACCCCACCCATGAGCTGATTCATGTTCTTGGAATGGTTTCACGACATCAGAGCCCGGCAGCATATTCTTTTTCTGGTGTTCTATAGAAAGAGCTTGTCGGTGCACAGAAGGTAAGTCTAGATTAAAGGATCATTTCTGAAGCAGCCTCCTGCACCCCCGGCTGTGGTAGTGCGAATGGATCGTTCCACCTATGCCCATCCCCCCCCCCCCCCATATACTGTGCATGACAAGGAATGGTTTGGCTGGCAGTTGCCCGTCGCAACTGTCCAAAGGAATCTATTCTTCTTTTTTCCTCTGCTGTCTTTCTATCTCTTTCAGTCTCTCCCTCCTTTTTCCCTTCTCTCCTATCAGCCCCTCCTTTAACATGCCCATGCAAAACACACACTTAACTGTGAAGCCTTGCACATTAACGGTAGGCCAAAGCCACCAAACCCACCAGAATACACACACACACACACATACAGACATATACACATATGCATACACATATGCACACACATACACACACACAGAAATATATACTTGCCCAACTGTATGTATTCACAAGCACACACCCACCCTTACAAAAGCACACAAGAGCGCACATGCATACCAAACACACCACACTCCCACACCCCAACATATATACACACACAGACACACACACACACACGCACGTACACACACAGTGCAGTGCAGTCAAGGGAACAGTACAGTACGTACTGTCCCTGGGTCCTCCCTCTCTCTCGCCAAGGCATGCAGTAGCTTCGAGGAGTGGGGAGTGGAGAGAGACGATTGCCTGCAAGTGTGTGCTTGTGTGTGTGTGTGCTTGTGTGTGTGTGTGTGTTTGTGTGGGGGGATGAGTGTGGGCAAGGCAAGTCACATGCAAACATGAAGTGTGTTATGAATCCCTTTAGCCTTAAAATGGAGATGTTCTGTTAAATCGACATAAAACTGCATTTAATCTTTCTGTGTGGGTATAAGGGCATGGTGTTGGAGCGTCACAGCGCAGTGGTGAGTGTGACGTGACGTAGGGAATAGCCAGCAGGACATAAGCCACACCTGTATGAAAGTGAGTGGATTAGCTCAGTGGGTTAAACACAATCACACACATGAAGTGCACAAGCCATAATCTTAATGAGATTTGAAGAAACTTTCAGAGATTATGTGCTACTGCACTGTGTTTAGCCCAGCGCATAGACACAAGTACAGACCCATGTGTGTCCATGTTTTATTCTTTCATCTTGCCCTCTTCTCTCATCTACTGTTGAATAACATATTGGTGCGGTAGATTAAACAGTCCCCAGACACACACATATACTGTGTCTCTCTGTCCTTCTCTCTCTCTCTCTCTCTCTCTCTCTCTCTGTCATGTACACACACATTAATATACACACACACAGACAGACAGACACACACACACTCACAGCGGTGGCTCAGGCAAGTGTTTACCCAGCAGTCCAGGAGACAAGCAAGGCCCAGTGTCCAGTGGTCCAGCCCAGAACCTCTGCTGGGATTAGGACTCTATTTCAGACTGGGCCACCACCTCCTCTCCGCCTCCTCTTCCTCCTCCTTGGGCAGCTCTATTTGAGGCCTCTGGGCCTCTGCCTTTGCCTGGATGGATGGATGTGCAGCAGGCGGTCGCCCCAGCGCCTCAGCACGCCTCCGCCATGATGTATGTTGTTGTGGTGACCTGGGCATTTTGGGAGTGTGTGTGTATATGTGTATGTGTTTTAGGAGGAGGGGGTGCGCACACACACACGCACACACACAGACACACACGCACATACACATGCACACACAAATCCTGAACACCCCCACACCCCCCCACGGTTGCGTTGGCGTTGAAAGAATTATTGTCTGTTCCATTCCACTCTCCCCACGGCCTCTGAAGCGTGGGTGAGCCTAGGCTCCTCCTTTCAGACCTCCACTGGTTTCAGTGATTGGTGCTGAGCGAACGTCTTCACCAATCAGAAAAGAGGTGGTGTCACGGGAGGCTCCTGATGAGTCTTGAGCCTGACACAGAATGATATTGTCTGTGCTGAGGTGCACTGATATGTGTGTGTGTGTGTGTTGTCCACCTGGTCTTTTGAGTGATTTCCACAGTGTGCAGAACTGGATGATCTCTATTTATTAGTTTGATTGCACATATTTACAGGAGCTGTGTTATGTATGACTGACAGAAGCTAATTGGACACATGGCCCGATGCTGAGTGTGTGTGTATGTGTGTGTGTGTGTGTGTGTGTGTGCGTGCGTGTGTGTGTATGTGTGTGTGTGTGTGTGTGTATGTGTGCGTGCGTGCGTGTGTGTGTGTGTGTGTGTGTGTGTGTGTATGTGTGTGTATGTGTGCGTGCGTGTATGTGTGTGTATGTGTGTGTGTGTGTGTGTGTGTGTGTGTGTGTGTGTGTGTATGTGTGCGTGTGTGTGTGTGTTTCCATGTGTGCTATGCTGCGATGTCTCCGGACTCCGAGGTAATCCACCAGTGAGCAAGCTCCCGTCGAGACTAGTGAGGTTAATGAGAGTTCTGCCTCTGCTTTGCTCCTTCACTCCTCCGCCTTTCCCTCTCTCTCCTTCACTCTCCCTCACACTCTCTCTCTCCATCACCTCGCTTCATTAAGAAAACTCAAGCAAATCCCCTGTTTACTGTGAAAGCCTCCCGTGGAACAGGCGCAAGAAATCAAATGAATAACAGCTTTCTGCCATGTGCTTGCACGTGTCTGTGTGTGTGTGTGTGTGTGTGTGTTTGTGCGTGTGTGCACATGTGTTTTTTCCAGTATGCCTATGTATACACGTATATGATTTTTTCTGAATACACACACACAGACACACACACACATGCACACACACTCACACTCACATTTCCCATCATCAGATTCACTCCGTACACCTCTCTCTCCCCATGACCTTTTCGGAGTGCTGTGCCAAAATACTCGAGACTCAAGCACCTCAGTCTTTTCCCACTTCATACCCTTGCCTCAGACCAACAACCTGCCCCCACTCCCCATGCCACAACACACACACACATAAGCACACACACACATTTTAAAATGCTTCCTCTCATGCTGAATGAAAAACCCCCAGACTTGCAGAAGAAAGAAGCCAATTCTTGTGCCTGTGCCAGAATACATATTGTGTGTGTGTGTGTGTGTAAGTGTTTCATTTCATTAATACTTCATCATTATCATTTGAGGCATGCATGTAAAACAATTATTTATTATTTTATTTATTTATTTATTTTTGAAAATCTAATTTGGGCCATTTGCCAATGATTCTTCTCTAATCACTTTGTGTTTTCTAATCTATCTTTATATTGTGTACACATTCACTCTGCTTATTTTAATTTGGTCTTTTTTCAATTCTGTTTACCCTCTATTATTTGCTGTACTCTGCCTTTATTTTTGTAAAGCACGTTGAATTACCTCTGTGTATGAAACACACTATATAAATACACTTGTCCTGCCTTGCCTCACTTGGTAAGGTGGACAGAGCAACCGAAACCGAAATCGATTCCACTCTCACTCTCTCTCTCTCTCTCTCTCTCTCTTCCTGTCTGTGTTTTCCTTCCCAATGTCTTGCATTTTCTGCCCCCATTTCTCTTCTGCCCTCCCTCTCTTTTCTCTCTCCATACCTGTCTCATCTACCTTCCCCCATCTCTCTCTCCCTCCCTGTCAACTTTTTTATTCAGTATTTAATAGAGATCTGGGCCCGTGTAGTGTTCCCTCCCCCAGTCACCCTGCTCTCCCTCCCTCTGGCTTGTGTTAGGCTCAGCTGCTCAGACGGCTGGCCCTTGTTCCCTCTCACACATCACAGCACCTGCTTTCCGTTTCGCTTTTCTTCTTTTCTCTTTTCCTTTCGTCTGTCTCCAAATGTTCTCCTCATTTTTGCCTTGCTTTTATGAAATGGCCCTGAGTCAACTTCATGGCTGTGGAGCTCTACCCCTGACTCCCCAGTCACCCCTACTACTACAGATATCTGAAGAAAGGTAGCTGTAACCCTTGTTGAAAACTACCCCCTGTTGTATATACTCACTAGTGTGTGTGTGTGTGTCTTTCTGTCTGTCTATCTATATTGGCCTCTCGATCTATACAAATCTATCTGTACAGTGTGCACCTATTACTAACAGTACTGATCAAAGGTTTTAGATCAATAAGATATTTCCTTGTTTTCCTTGTGTGATTAGGAAGTATTGCAAAGGAACAAGAGTCACAAAGTCCTTGTTCATGATTTTATCTGAATTGATGAATGTGCTCTTCAAATTTTTGCTTTTAAAAAGCCACTTTTTGTGAGGTACAGAATGAATAAAAAGATGCAAGAACAGTTAATGTTGTCTTAATGCTGCCAATCAAGCATAGTTGAACAATCTCAGTATGCTTTGTACAGATTTCAAGGGGCCTTGGGGAAATGAGAATATCCTACATTTTTGCAAAGCCATACCCTGTGGACAGCACATGATTGGGCCAAATTAATCCTGAAACACAGTAACAACCCATTATTATATGGCTCTCCAGAATGCTGTGGGAGGTTCCATTCACTTTGAATAGGCCTTTCCAATTTTCTGTATAATCGCTGCTGCGAAAGTATCTCGACCTGCCGAGAAATATTTTCCTATAATGACCGGCGGACAATACATTATCCCTTACACACACACACCTACAAACTACTGTATGCTAGCAACATTTAAAGACAATCTGTCCATTTGAATTTTGACAGCTGACATAAGTCTGAATGGTGTACCCACAGCTGTTTTATATGAACATTATGTGGCTTCTGTCTGAGAAACATGACTGTTTACTGAGTTGATCTATCTTGTGGACGATGCTCTTGAAAGCGTGGGGTGAAATCTCCAAGAAATGCCCATAATTGCCACAAAAGGTAACTTTTTAAATGCACACAAAGTCTAAGGAACACGGAACACATTCATCATTTCAGATGAAATCATGAATTATTTATCTAACAAAAACTGTACGCCTTGTTCATTTGCTGTTTTCTATTGACAAAAAGAATTGAGTGTCTCCGTGAAAAGCAAGGAAATCCAAGTGACTAAAAACTTTTGACTGGTAGTGTACATACTGTGTGTGTGTGTGTGTGTGTTTGTGTGTGTACATGTGCCCAATTAAAAATAAAGATTGGACTGAACGCTTAAGGGAGTATGTTGGTGTGTGTAAACGGCTCCTCCCTTTGCTTCTTCACATGCGGAGGGTGTTTGTTCTTTGTTGTTGATGGGGGCGGTGTATGTGTGTGTGTGTATGTGTGTGTGTGTGTGTGTATGTGTATGTGTGTGATCAGAGCCGGATTAAAGAGCAGAAGACTGTGGGATCTCACAACACCCTACTCGCTGCTCTGTGTCATCTGTCATTGCTTTAATTACTGAATCCTAATGCTGAACACACACACACAAATACTCACACACACACAAACACAAACACACACACTGTTTCTCTCAATCTTACAGATCTGTCTGTTCATGTGTTTTCTATCACTACAGTGTTTTTGTTTGTTTGTTTTTTGAGATTCACATTATCACACATTAAAAAATTTACTTTGTCAGCGTCAAAGCTTGTCTCATTTTGGCCCACTATATCCTATATCATCATCCGCGTGTTACATTCATGATCTATGTCTCGTTCATGCCCTTTTCCGTCTGGCCGCCTCTTTGCGTCATCTTCCCCACTCCCAAATGAGAAACACATTTCCTAATTGCCATCATCAATGTTGCCTAAGTGATGTGCTGGTGTATGCATTTCTTTTTCCCAGGGCACTAAGTGCATGTGTGCACATTAGCCTAGATAGGAGGTGGTGCTCTGTGTGTGGGCATGTGTGTAAGGTGTGTGTGTGTATTTATGTCTGATTGGGTATACTGTATGTCTGCTGTCTCTGTGTTAGAGAAAATAAGAGTGTGTGTTTATGTTTGTGTGGGTGTGTATTCATTGAATTTCATCCCATCCATCTGGTCTGTATGCATCTTGGACATCTGTACATGTTTTTATATCAAGGTGCATGCAGCTATTTGTGTGTGTGTGTGTGTGTGTGCGTACATGTGTGTATTCAGCGTTCATGCATTCATGTACTCACACGTGCACCACAAGGCCATGTGTTTCCCTTCCTCTTCCTCCTCGTCCTCCTCCTCCCTCCAGCCCCCAGCTGCCTGGAGCGGCGGCTGCTTCCTCAGAGGAAGGATTAGGGCCATTACAGGCTGGAACAGAACAGAGCTAAGCGGGAGCTGGAGCTGGAGCTGGGTCTGCCTCTGGCTCTTAAGCAGGAGCAGGGGAGCAGGAGGAGGACAGACACACAGACACAGACAGACAGACATTCCTCCAGGCGGAGCCGCTTGCTCGGGCCAGGGCCGCCCCACAAGGACCGTGTCCATGTGGGCAAAACAAACAGTCTCCCTCATTAGCGTCCATTTCCTCACATGGGGCGTAGGGGGACTTGGGAGGTGTGTGTGTGTGTGTATGTGTGTGTGTGTTTGAGTGTGTTGGGAAGCTAAATTAAATCTTTAGCCAGAGAAGAATGGGTTTTTTCCCCCAAAAATGCTGTTTGTTGTTTCTTTATTGTTTTTGTTGGGGCTTTGTGTGTTTTGGCTAAACGCCTCTGCCTCGTGGTGGTGGTAGCGCTTCCCTGCGTTAAATGAAAGAGAAACAAGAGCAGATTAAAATATTAATGAAAGCCACCAGGGCCACTTTGGAGAGAACAGCGACGCAGTCAACTGAAGATGCTACTGATTTAACACTGCAGCTCTCTTAGCCCTGAGCGTTCATGCCCTCACAGTATCTCAGCCCAGTCTTTGTTATTAGTCCTGAGACAGATGGACACTTCAGGCTTTGTTTTAGAACCTGAGAACTTCATCGCTACTACTATGTTAGCGCTATGTAGGCCCCTGACATTTATAATTTATGACAACCACAAATAGAATGAAGAGACCAACACAAGAAAGCCTGTGGATTGAGGTCGCAATACTGTTACCCCACCCCCCACCCCCGAGGTCCCATTTGCTCATCCCCTCCAGCTGTAATGAGGATAATTAGAGGCTCACCATCATGAGGGATTGCGGCTTGGCACCCTCCATTACTCTGTTGTTCTTTTTTTCTTCTTTTTTTGCTTCAACTTCACCCTCCTTTTGACAGCGGTTGTGTTCTTGAGACAGAGGTCTGTCATTTTTTAACTGTTGAAAGAAGTCCTGTGTGTGACGAGTAGACATAGGTCTGCATAGGTCTCCAGGGGTTTTGAAACAATCCACGCAGCAGGCAAAAGCATGCATCAGAAAATAGAGAAAACCCTTCAGGCACTTTTCTGTCTCTCTCTGCCTCTCTCCCACACTTAAGTTGGGTATGGCATGAGTCTTACAGCACCACTGTTGCCAAAGCCACATACATACATACATGCATACATGAGTACATGAACATACATACACACATAGATACATACATACATACAAACATACATACACACATACATTCAACACACACATACACACATACATACATATATACACACATACATGGGCGGTGGTGGTGTAGTGGTTAAGGAACCTGGCTAGCATGCAAGTAGCCTGGAAAATTGTGAGTTTGAATCCTGGCTGCCACCATTGTGCCCCTGAGCAAGGCACTTAACCCTAAGTTGCTCTAGGGGAGACTGGCCCTGATGTTATTGATAGTTGACAAATATGTAAGTCGCTTTGGAAAAAAGCATCTGCTAAATGCATTAATAATAAATAATACATATATACACACACATACATACATACATACAATACATACATAAAACAATGCATCTCTCTGTTTCTCTCTTTCTCTTTCTCTCTCTGTATTTCAGAGGTGTGTCTGCACACCAGTCAGATCACATAAATCCTCACATTTTAAATCATCAAAAGTTTTACATTAAATATTTTCAAATTATACCTTTGTTTCACACATTATCATGCCAGTTAGTTTTAGACTCAGTTTTAGAACAGGAGATTGTTGAATAAAAACCTTCTAAGTGCAGTAGGAAAAGTGAAGCACGTGCGGTCATTGCCCAACGTTGTTCTGCCACTTCCCACAGTCAGGGGTAGAGCTGAGGTGTCAAAATAAAAGTCTCACCTTTCAGGCTTGCTCTTATCACTTCTAGTAGTGTACACTCAGGTGCACACAGTCTCTCACTTACACATTTCCTTTCATTATATGTTGTCTTTCTGTTTTAATTTGACAGCATGCACGAAGAAGACACTTCTCCCAACCCACTCTTGTTAGTGAGAACACATGGCCTAGTTACGCTGCCATCATTAAGACAGGATATCCCAATCACCTGAGTTCACCCACATATAAACACACAGATACACACACACTTACACACACAGTATGTACATGCACACACACACACACATATGCACTCACAGACACACATGCATGGCAATCTGTCAGCTCTGATTCGCGTGTAGACGTGAATAGCGGCACACTGCGTTGTCATGTGGCGCTTTCCATCTGTCGCTGGGCATGGAGTGGCATGGTGTGGCATTGCAGAGGCTGGCAATGTGGCACACTGGTGTCAGTTGCAACTGTGCAGAGATAGAGGAGGAAAGCGAGTGAGAGAGAGATAGATAAACAGATAGGAGAGAGAGAGAGAGAATGAGAGAGAACAAGAAGGAGAGAAACACAGAGCTGGGCATGGTACCAAAGGAGAAGCACTTTGCTAATCAGATCCTCCTCAGCCTGTGCTTTGCATGGGGGCACAATGGCTCTTTCTGCTGGCCAGCCCCGCGGCAGCTATTTCCTGCTCTGGCTCGGCTCGGCCGAGATTACAGGGAATTGATTTAATGGCTTTGATTTAGTGTCTCAGAAAGGCCACATCCATACGTCTGCGCCAGAGGGCCGTGTGGTGCAAGCAAGGTAAGATTGGGGAGATGAATCGTCTTTACTTCTCTTCTCTTTGTCTTTGTCTCTTTCCCCTCCCTGGCTTCCATCCCACTCTTTTTGTCCTTCATCATCTTTTTCTTTATCTTCTTCTTCTTCATCTTCTTCATTCCTTTTTTGTTTGTCTTATAAGTAGTCTTGCCATCTTTCTTCTAGACTTTCCACTTCCCACTGCCCACCCCTTCCATGCAGGTCCCTCACCCTTCCTTCCCCCTCTATCTGTGCACAGTATATGTTCATCTTTGAGGCTTTAATGGGAAAAGCAGGCAATTGATTTGTGAGGAGAGGGCGTAGCCAGAGTCTCAGGTTCTGCTGCTGTACGGCCATGCATATAAATACATCTGCCGCGGTGATATACATATCTGTGAGGACTGTGTGTGTGTGTGTGTGTGTGTGTGTGTGTGTGTGTGTGTGTGCAATGGGTCATGATAAATGATATTTACTTGTGTGTGTGTGTGTGCACGCAGTCCAAAGTCAACGTTTGTCAGGCAGTCGGAGTAGAGATAAAACATGGGGCTGGGTAAAATGAGGTTTACATTGTTTCCTTATTACCCTGGGCTCTATACCAGTCAGTTCTTTCCATTAGCACAGTACATACTATCATCTGCATGGTACAGAGAGAGGAACAATAAGAGGGAGGGAGGGGGAGCAGGGTGACAAGTACACTAGGGGCTAAATTCCAGACAGAAGACCAACTCTTCTGACATAGAGTCATAGAAGGCATAGAAGTTTGGCCCCTCCCATCCCAGCTCAAAACAGCGTGGGCCATCCCAGCAGGGTCAGCTACCTCTGTCCTCCTTCTGCCGATTTATCCCCTGAGTCCAGCCCTGATGCCCTCATAGCTATTCATCTCAGAGAGGGAGAGAGAGAAAAACACCCAGAGAAGGAACAAATGATAAGAGAGCACCTAAGCCAGGCTGATAAGCCAGGCAAGAGAGAACAAAAGAAATAGAAAGAAACGGGTTTGGAGGGAGTAAAAAGAAATTAGAGGGGGGAGAGGAGGAGCTGAGCGATAAAGAGCAAATAGTTTAGTAGGGAAGGGGAGAGAGAGAGATGTGAACAGAGTTGACCTAAAGAAATAGTAAGTAAGGCAAAGTAGATGGTCTGGCAAGGAGAGAAAGCCTATGATTAAACAAGCGAGCAAACGTGATGGATAGCTCACCTGCTTTTGGTGTGGACAGCTATGCACAGCATTAGGGCACAGCCTCTCCCCTTACACTCCCTACACTGACGGATGAGATTTAAACAGCCACACTTTCCACTGAATACACAATGACCAAGCCCCATTCGCCTGTCAGCCCAGCCTTCTTTGACAAAGGACCTAATCCACAAGTGTCTATCTGATCCAAAAAAAAAATCAACCCTCAAATAGGAAAACATGACATATGACTCTGAAGCTCAGGCTACCTTGAGAGACCCAGCAGAATGCTATCGGTGACTATACTTGTGGGGGCTGGAGTTTTGTCCTTACTTTGTTTGTGTCTTCATGATACCGCCAAAATACACATACACACACATACATACATATTTACAATGTCAGTCACCTGGTATTAAGGGTATGAATGTCCTCCATGCCGGTGTGTCAGACAGGGAAGAAGCCCAGAGAAACGTTCCTTGGGCCGGTATGATGGAAGGACAGAGGCAGTATGGATGTTAGTTAATCCTAATGGCCCCTGGGATTTGACTAATGAGCTCAGTAATTGCATGTATCCAGACACAATTTGATTAGCTGCTGTAGGGTCAGGAAGAGAACCAGTCTAATGTACAGGGGTAGGGGAATAGAATAAGGGGTGTGTGTATTTGTGTGTGTGTCTGTGTGTGTGTGTGTGTGTGTGTGTGTGTGTGTGTGTGTGTGTGTGTCTGTGTGTGTGTATGTGTGTGTGTATGTGTGTGTGTGTGTGTGTGTGTGTGAGTCTATTGCTGTGTGTTTATGTTCCTCTTTGTTCACATCTGTGTATGTATGAGACTGGTAATATACAACAGGTGGCCCCAGAGTATGTATGCATCCTGTGCGTGTGTGTGTGTGTGTGTGTGTCCATGTCCTATCTCACTAATAGCTGCTGCTGTTTTCAGTAACCTCTGTCCTGCTCCATGGTGATGACTTGCAAGGTCAGATGTAAAAGCATCTCTCCTAGTTAGCCAGGCGATGAATCGTCTCTCACCAGACAGAAGATTCATGCCAGGCTAGTGTTGGTGAGTCACCACACACATCACAGGCACTTGAGCTTCCTACTGTCTGCCCATACTGATACACATACCTCCACACATGTGCGCACACGCACAGTTAAATATAGGTAGAGGTATACAGACAGAATAAATACCTGAGAAGTGCAAGAAAAGTAGAAGAAGTGACTTTTGTTGTGTTTTTGTGATGATGTTTTTGTGATGATGTGATGTTTTTCCTGTTAATGTGTTGTATGTTACCAGCAGTTTAGGCTATATCCACAGCAGGAATGTGTAGGCATGCATTTTTAGAATCATTTACTGTCGTTGGGCAAATATGCAGTGTTAAGAAATACATATACTGTATATGCTGTGCATGTCTAATTAATGGCTAAACAATCTGACATGTATTTGTCGATGCTATTAGGCTCACATTTTGCTGGAAGTAGCACTTAGCACTTGTACACATCTACAGGGAAATCTTCATTGGGGCTCTAAGGTGCTGGTAATGATTTCCATTTCATTCAAAGCCTTTATTAGCCAAATGAAACTCATCCCCCTGGGTCATTATCCTTAAAAAAGCGATGTGTTGCCTGATTTTTTAAAAACCGAACCAGAAGTGCACAAAGTCTTCCGTGGTCTGTTGATTATTGTTCATGAAGGCCCAGACTCTGTCAGGTAAATTATGCAAGGCCCTGGAGGCAATGTGTTAATTATTAGGAGTTTATTCTCTCTCTTTATCTCTTATTTACAGAGTAACCATTTTGTCTCCCACGAGACTTGTTGCATTACACACACACAAACACACACACACACACAGCAGTAGCAATCAGTGGTTGATAACATAGCCAAGAAAGACGCAGTGTTAATGTGTGCAGTACGAAGGCTCAGTCAGATAAAACTCCTGACAATTAGCACCCAGGAGAGTTAGCCTCCAGCAGGCCACTGGGCAGAGCTTATCAGCAAGGTTTATCTCATGAGTGCTCCAGAATGGCTTTCCCACTGTCACCTAGATGAGATTCGCAGCCTGAGTGAGAGCGTGCATGTGTATTTGTGTGGATGTGTATTTGTTTATCGGTGTATTTGTGTGTTCTGCTATGTGTGTGCCAAGGGATACAGCAGATGTTGCTGCTGTGTATGTGTGTAGGTGGAAGACTGTATATTTATGCACTCTTGCATGTTTATGTGCGTGTCTGTGAGTTTGTGAGAAAGAAAAAGAGGCAAAATGTTGAAGATACAGGCTGCACATTTGCACACACACACACACACACACACACACACACACACACACACACACACACACACATATACACACACACCTGCAAATGGCCAAATACTTCGCCATCTCTCACCACAGGTAATTTGGACCCAAACAGTCAGTAGGAAACCGGCCGCTCACTCTCCAGCGAGTTCACCCAGGTGCCGTTCGGGCGGGCGGGCAGCGGGTGATGCCCGTGTGAGGGCCGAGGCACACCAGTCTTCTTTCTTTATGGCTCCATAAAGCCGGCTGCCTTTCTCCCTTTTATGACTCATTATTCCTTAAGTTAATATGTAGGCTATTGCCTTATTCCATAGATTTATGCTCAGTCAACACCGCTCTAACCTGACTCATACGGGGCCAGGCCCAACAAAATAGCCCAAATTAAATACGATTTCCAATAAGCCCACGGTGAAAGATTTACGAGATATGCACGCTCTAGAATAATCATGTGTACATTATCGCGTGCCAGATTTTGTAATTGATTTGTTGCGCGCAAGTCGAGAGGTGTCTCACCTTATTACAGACATCATACTTCACCCTGAAAAAAACTTCTGTGTTCAAACTTTTGAAATGAACAGTGAACCACCCCCCCTT
>JAIFZK010000002.1:13532500-13560000 GCA_027481765.1 Tenualosa thibaudeaui
TGGTGGGGGCGGGGGGGTTGTAGCAGACTAAGGGGACAGCAGAGGACTCCAGGGCCTCTAATACCCACAGCAACCAGCCACCGGGAGCCTGGCACATGATATCATCTCCCCTGTGTCTCCTGTGACTTAGTGTAGCATTAACTCCTCCTTATCCCAGAGTTCCAGGAATAAAGAAAGAGAAATTGGCTCCGGAGAGCGCGGAGACACTGGGCCTGTTATATATAGGATCCTCATCAGCCTGTGACCTACCTCAATGTAGTACAGAAGTTTTTCTTGGTATTGTGTAGGTTCTACAGATTTCCATGAAACCTCCTTTAAGTGCTTTATGTTTTCTCTGAATGCCCTTGGCACCACAGTGGCCTCTACAGGTTAGGTTGAGTAGTGCAGGCACTGCGCGGCACCACAGTGCCAATAGGAAGGCTGGATTTCTGATTGAGTGGGGAGCGAGGCGACCAGGTTTCTTCTATTGATGAGCCAGTCAGGCCAAAGCAGAGCAGAGCAGCACCGCGCACACACACACCCACACACACACACACCTTACACACGCAGCACTGTCGCTTCCTCACACGTGCACTCAGAGGTCTATGCTGAGATGAATGGATAGCAATTTGCATGCATGCAAACATGTAATTTACACATGCATCACCCTTTCTCCCAATGCAGAAGCACACACACACACACGGTGACTTATACCCTCTGCATGTGTGTGAGTCGTTACAACTACATTCCTCAGTTGAAACCAAAGTCACAGAGTGTGTGTGTGTGTGTGTGTGTGTGTGTGTGTGTGTGTGTGTGTGTAGGTCTGGGGACAGAATGGTGGCTATTCACCCTCGCGACTTAATCAACCTTAATCTCTCTTTCACTCCTGATCTCTGTCTCTCTCATTTTCTGTCTTTTCTCTCACTCTTTCTCTCTCTCTTTTCCCCTCCTCTTTTCCCCTGCCTCTATCCTCTCTTTTTTCCACTTTTCTGTGTGCAGTGGACCTTATTAATTGACTCTAGTCCTTTGCTCTCAGATATAGCCTATGTGATGGGTGATGTCAGCAAGCCATACACTGTTGAATGGAAAATAGTTTCATGATGGGACTCTTTCTATCATTGTGTGTGTGTGTGTGTGTGTGTGTGTGTGTGTGTGTGTGTGTGTGTGTGTGTGTGTGCCTGTGTGTGCGTGCATGCGTTCATGTGTGTGCACATGAAACACTAGTAAACACTAGCCTATGAAACACATGAAAACCCCTCACCTGTAAGCTAGCTCACACACACACATGCACACATACACATGCACACATACACATGCACGCGCACACACACACACACACACGCATACATTGTATACAATATGCATGCTTGTGTGTACTTGTATACATGCACATTTCAATAGCATTACATTTTGAAGACACCCTGATCACAGCAGTGTAGCAGTGGCTATCAGTTGTCACACAGACGCCTCTTTTAACAGACACCTTTCTCTTCCACACACACACACACTCACACACACACACACACCCCTTCCCTCCTTTTGACTGCCGTCTCCCAGAACTGTTATTCGCTCCCTAACAGCCAAAGCCTGTCTGCATTTGCATGCAGAACTCCATTTCTGCATTTTTACAATGTGGCTCAAGTTTTTATGGGTGTTGTAATTGTGTGTGTGTGCTGTAACAGTTACCCACTGCATAATTGTCCCAATAGACCCATGAATTTGACTGTATCACTCTTCAGATTGATGTGTGTGTGTGTGTGTGTTTGTATGTGAGGTTTGGTGTTTTGCACAGCTCGCATGTGTGGATGGCTCCGTGCTGAAGAAGGAGAGTGAGAGGTGTGCGTATGTCTCTGTGTGTGTGTGTGTGTGTGTGTGTGTGTGTGTGTGTGTGTGTGTGTGTGTGTGCGTATGTCTGTGTGTGTGTTTTTGTGTGTGTGTGTTGGGGGAGTGATTATCGGTTCCTTGGTCTGCAGTAAAGTGTTCAGTGGTGAAGAATATGAACAGTGAAATTACTCTCTCTTTCTTTCTTTGGTTTGTGTGACTGCTGACAGTTCCAGCTGACTGAGCCTTATCCATGAGAAATCTTCAGGCTTTAGCTAGCGTTCACACACATCTCTCTCTTTCTCCTAGTCTCGCCTGGTCATTTAAAATTGTATTTTTGTTTTTTTAATTATTATTTATTTATTTATGAACTATCCAAGCAGAGTATATCTCCACCTTATTGTGACTAGCATTCTACATCTCTCTCTCTCTCTCTCTCTCTCTCTATATATATATATATATATATATATATTTTTATATATCACATACACACACAGAACAGAACAATAGTACCTTTCTCCTTGAGCTCAAGGTCTCTATTTCACCTGTATCTCTCCTTCCAATTTAATCACCTTTCAAATACTTAAGCACACATGCCTTCTCTCCCCATTTCACACACACTCATACACACACACACATACATGTACACACGCACACACACTTGTCATAAAGGCCATAGCCATGAGGGTCGCATCAGTGGTACATTCAACCGATTTCTGCTGAAATATTGCAGAAACAAGTCAGATAATGCTGAATTAAACGCAGACCTACATCAGCAGAGTTATTATCAACGGACTCATTCACTCTCTCTCTCTCTCTCACATATACACACACACACACACACACACACACACACACACACACACTCATTACAAAGCTGTTTCACAGCACTCTCTCTGCTCTGACTGATAGAGTGCTTGAAAGTCCTAATCACTCTGAAGTGGTGTGATTTGCAAACAATCTCTGTTTCTCTCTCTCTCTCTTTCTCTCTCTCTCTCTCTCTCCGTCTCTCCCTCTCCCTCTCTCCTCTGCGCAGCTCTTTGTTGAGCCCCTTCTGGCCCTGGTGGTGTATGTGGTATAGACCCATCAATCATCCGATCCCAGCACAGAAAGGCTTCCTGTTTGCGTAGCCATTATCAGATGGCCTCATATCGCTGCAGTGTTATTCACCTCTCTCTTCCTCGTAGGAATGTTTGAGACGGGCACAAAAGTTGGCAGTGTGTGTGTGTGTATATGTAACTGACTCTGAAAGATTACGGTTTGACTGGCCTTAAGGGCTCAGGGAATGCCTGGCTATTCTACCGCAGTCATTTGCCTTCGTTCATATGGTGGCCATCATGGTGCTGGTACAGTATTTTGCACATTCTTAGAGAGACGTGTTCCATATGGGATTAGAGGATGTGTCTCCAAACACACACCCGCACACCACTCACGCATGCACACATGCACACAGACACACACTAACACCGAAACACACTAACACACATACTAACACATGGTCGAAGAAACACTCCCACTCAGTGATTACAGAGATTTACATCTGCTAATGCAGCTGTGGCTGAAATGGGCTAGTAACCCTTAATCCTTAGGCTCGCCTCATACACACACACACACACACACACACACACACACACACACTTCCTCCACTGACTTCTCCAGCAGCCCTCCCATTCTGCCGGTCTCACAGTCCCACTTCTCCCCAGTCACCTGAGGAGGCAGGAAGAGAGGGAGGGATGGGGGGGGAGGGGAGAGAAAGAGAGAGATAGAGGGAGAGTGAGAAAGGGAGAGATGGAGCGTGCAGCGTGGAGCAGGATGTGAGAGAGACGCCGAGGAGAGACGGACGAGCTGCGGAGAGATGGGAGGATTGAGAAGACTGAAGGAGATGGAGTGAGAGAGCAAGTGAAATAGTGGAGAAAGAGTGGAGGGTCTCCCAGGCTTTGCTCTCCACAAACTCCTTGACGTTGAAAACCAGTCCTTCTCCTCCTCTTCCTCTCACCTCCTCCTCCTCCTTCCCTCCCGAGCCCTCAATAGCCGTGTGCACAGGGTAGGAGTTTATTAATGGGAGTCAAGGGGAGCTGGAGGGGTGGAAGAGGGCGGCCCAGTGGTCTGTCTCACCACTGGGGCTCAGAGGGACCCCCACCACAGGACACACACCCAATCCCCAACCCCCCACCCCCACCCCCACTGACCTACTCTCCCCTGGCCAACGCAGACAAAGACCTTGCTTGTAGTCCAGCAAAGCTGCGGCGTTCCTTGGCCGTGAAGGGGGTCTGCCGGTCTGGACCACACCTTCAGCGCAGCTTGGCAGCGCCAGCCCACGATATACTGGAAGTGACATGGAGTAGGGATTAAACTCACCCAAGCTAAAAAAAGAACTACGTTACCCATGAGGCCGATGGCTAGAGATGGGGGTTTTTACTGGACCGCACTGAAAATTCTGTTGACCAACTTTGGTGCAGGGGAGGAATGGATGTGTTTTGTGCTGGTATGTCCAGCATGTGTTAGACCCTTGGAGAAATAGAACTGCATTACCCACAAGGCCGATGGGCAAACAGAAAACTGGGCCAAGATGCAAACAGGCAAACAGCAGGCTGTCGCCATGGAATCACTGTGACAGCTACGAGTTCATATTAATAATCTACATTCATTCATCAGATTCTTATGAGCTCAAAATGTGACACACACACACATGCACACGCACACACACACTCATACAAACACATACACACATGCTACCTTTAAACTTGCACGCTCTTTGATAAAGCAAACATAAAATTGCATTTTCTCATGCAAATGCACACACCCACACACACTCTCTCTTTGGTGAAGAATGACTTTCCCATTTAAAGCTTCCAGGCATCCAGATATTAATATTCTGTGTGTGTGTGCGTGTGTGTGTGTGTGCAGGCGTCTTGGCCAGAGCTTGACAAAAGACAGAGGAGCGGGTGGAGAGAGGGAGCAGATACAGACAAGATGGACAGTGAGATATAGTCATCAGAAGAGTGGCTTGGAACACGCTCAAAAGATCTGTCCATCTCTTTCTCTCTCTCTCTGTCTCTCCCTCTCTTCCCCTCCCCTTGTCTCTTTTCCCCTCTTTCTCTATTCATCATTCTCCCTCTCTTCTTTCTTATTTTTTCCACTCTCTCTCCCTCTTTGTCTTTCTCTCCCCCCTTTTCTCACCCACTGTTATTTCTCACTATTTTCCCTTTTTCCACTCTTTCCCTCTCTCTCCATCTTCCGATTTATCTCCATCCATCTCCCCTTCTCTGTCACCTCCATCACTCTCTAACCCCCAACCCCCCCCCATCGCTCTCTCCGTAGTGAGTGGAAGGTGTAGCGGTGTAGTAGGGGGAGAATGCAGGAGGGATGGAGGGAGGAAGGAAAAGAGGGAGTGGAGGTGTAGACCTGGGAAAGGACAAGAAATGAAAACAAGAAATGAGGAGAGAGGGGAAGAGGACGGAGAAATGATTAAGTAACTGTTTCATTTTAGGCCTCGGGGTGTTTGGCCACAAAAACCTCCATCTCCCCCTCCACATGCATGCCCCTCACCTACACATGCACACACACACACACACACACACACACACACACACGCACACAAGTACAGATATCCATACAAACACACTGAGCGTTAACTATAAATACAGTATTTACCCATACCTAAACACACATTGAGACATATTAAAATAGTTAAAGTTGTTCACTAAGGCTGACACACACACACAGTCTCTCACTCATACACACACACACACACACACACACACACACACACACACACACACACACGCACGCACAGGCTTTCACAAAATGTGGATACACATACACCCAATTCCAGATATGCACGCATACAGAACCCTGACACACAGTCCCATCCAGGAAAGAGATGCCATTTGGAAACAAACCTATCTGCACACCTGCAATTATTGGTGCACACACATACATACACACACTCACACACACCACCTCCCTCCGTTTTTCATTACTGCTTGATGTTGCTATTTTCGCTCATCTCTGCTATCAGTGTAGAACGGAAAATTGACTTTGGAGAGGCCACCAGACTCTTTTTCAGGCTAGCAAGGCCTACGAAGTTATATGTGTGTGTGTGTCTGTTTGTGTGTGTGTGTGTCTCAAAGCTAAAGTGCTTGTGTATCAGCCCTGATTGCGCCTGATCTTTCCCGGATGTGACTGCATGTCAGTGTACATGTGTGTATCCAAGGGAGTTAGTGGCATGTGTCTGTGTGTGTGTGTGTGTGTGTGTGTGTGTGTGTGTGTGTGTGGAACGAGAGGGTGCTAATCTGATCCAGGACCACACAGGCGTCTGCTGCAGCCAGAGTCCCTCCTCTCTCTCCAACTCCGCGGCAAGGGGCCAAGAAAATCACCCCCCCACACACACATGCACGCACACACACACACTCCCCGAGCTCCGGCTCCTGCCCCAGGGCTTGGGGCCTGCCAAGCCCACCACCTTCTCCCCTTACAGGGGCTGGGCCGTGGCATCCGGGGGAGAGGGACCCAGACCCCGGCCCCATCGCCATCATTAGACTGGGGCCCCTTGTGTAGTGTTTTCAGTACGCATGTATGTTTATGATGTGATTGCTTGCTGTTTGAAGGTTTGAAGGTGCATGCATGTGTGTGTGTGTGTCTGTGTCTGTAAATGTATGTGGGTTTATGATTTGCTGTGTTTCCATCTGCATCGGTATGTTTTTATGATGTGATGTGTGTGCATGTCTACATGTCTGCATGCTGGTTTCAGTGTGTGTGTGTGTGTGTTTTAAAAGTCGGAGCCCTGTGCTGTGGCACCCACACTAAGGCGCTTTTTATACTGCTCATTACAGAGGTGTCTGAGATGAGGAGATGAATGGAGGAGGTGACAGGCCCAGAGGTGTGTGTGTGTTTGAGGCGGGAGGGTGGACCATATGTATGGCCTATATGACTGGATAGCTTAAGGGGTGGTGCTGCGTATGCAGTTGTACATATACTGTACTTGCTGACGGACGGATGGATAGATGCATTTTTCACGCTGCTTACCCACCAAGTGAGGGGCCACATGGAGCACCATTTTGTCACTGCAGTCTGTGTGTGTGTATGTGTGTTTGATGTTTGGATTGCCAGGTTGTTTTTTAAAAAAGTCTGTTTTTCTTTAAAGCAGGGGGTTGAGTGTTCAATAGGTCTAGTGAGGTTAGATGTCCCCTAGAAACAGTGTTTGAGCAAAGGGTAGAGGGCCGGTGCAGTGTGTCTGTGTGCCCTTCTGTACAGCCGGGAACAAGCATAGGGGTTAACAGTTTACACAGTGACTATATATACCAGTGTGTGTGTGTGTATGCGTATGTGTTAGTCTGTGTGTGTGTGTGTGTTGTGTGCACGTACAGTATGTGTCAGTGTTTCGTGTGTGGATGGGTGTGTGGGTGTGTACCCTTCTATGTATTTTGTGTGTGTGCCCATTTGTGTACATCTCCCCTGGCCCTTGGCCAGGCTGAACCCTCTCGCCCCTGGGTCTCTCTCTCTCTCTCTCTCTCTCCCTCTCTCACTCTCTCCCTGCCCCAAAAGGGGACCTGTGGCGTCCTCTCTGTTCCAGACGTTGCCTATTGGCCCGATCTGTCTGTGTGTGTGTGTGTGTGTGTTTGCCCCATGTGTTCATGTCTCCGTAACCGTGGCTCTGGACCTCTGGCGCTGCTTGCTCTGGGGCCGCTAGGCTTGGCCGGTGCCACCCCGTGGGCCGCTATGGGAACAATTGGTGGTGTTCGGCCACCTCCGACAATGACCAAGAGACTAGAAGCCAGGTCTGGGTTGGACTAGTGGCTGCTTTGTACCAAAAGGAACTTAAAAAATAGGCAAAAGAAAGGAGGGAGGGGGAAAGAGAGTGGAGCTTTGGGTTTTTGGGGAATCTTAAAGGAGATTGTTTTGTACTTCCTGTCCTGTGTGTGTTTTTTTGTGTATGTGTGTGTGCGTGTGTGTGTGTGGAGTGGAGTGGAGACTGGTGAGGGGGAAAATGGTGCGGATGTTTTCGATTCTGACTGTGTGTGAGAGAGTTTGACTGCGAGTGCAGTCCTGTCCTGTGTGCGCCTGTGTTTGTCTGGTTGGGTTATGTTTGTTTAAAGAGCATAAAGCTGTTTATTTGAAATCAGTTGTTTTAATTGTGTCTGTGTGCCTGTGTGTTTATCATTTGGAGACCTGATCTCCACGTGTGTTCTGTTAGAGAGAGCAAAAGACATGCGCGCACGCACACACACCCACACACACACACACACACACACACACACAGCTGAGTTGGCTATGCCTCTGGTTTAGGGTTGTGTGCCAGTCACCACGCCTCGCACCCACCTCTTGCTCCCTTTCACCCCACCCACACTGGGAAGCCCGTGCAATGACACCACACACACACACACACACACACAGACACACAGAAACACAAATCCACACACACACACACGATGGAATTCCCTTTTATTTTTCTTGCAGAAAAAACTTGGCCTCATCGCACTGTCATTCATAAAACACACACGCATACACAAAAGCACACACACACACACTCACATATACACACACACATACTGAAGCAAACTCTTTCTCACACACATGCAAGCACACACACACACCTACACCCACACCCCCACACATAAACACACTCACACAGTGTACCTGCTCTGCTGAACGGCAGCCAAAGCCTCACCTAGCTTCCCGACGCGTCCATGTGACCGTAAATCACTGCTGTTTCCACAGCGATCCTGCGGCCCAGCCATTTGCAGAGAGAGACCAGACGCAATGATGTCATCTCCTACAGCAACACACACGCACGCGCACACACACACACATATACGCACACATAGACACACACATCTCCTCCACCCTCCATTTTTCCCCAGACCTCAGACAGGCAGCGACCCAGCCAAAGAACCTCCTCCTGCAACAGGAGAGGCTGACTGAGGGAGGAGAGAGAGGACAAGGAGGAGGAGGAAAGGGGATGACGGCCACTTTGACAAGAGTCCAACCCAAACACTAGCCTGTCCAGTGACCATCTCTGACCACCTCTCTCTCTCTCTGGGCCTCTCTCACTCCTACCCACTTCTTTTGTTCTTTCTCTCTCCTGCTTCCTGACTCTTCCCTCCATCTCTCTCTTTCTCTCTTTCTGTGGGCCTCTCTCATTCCTACCCACTTCTTTTGTTCTTTCTCTCTCCTGCTTTCTGTCCCTCCATCTCACGCTCTCTCTCTCTCCATCTCACCTCCATATGTTCTTGTTCTCCACTCATCACCACCCCTCCTTCCCCAGTTTTAATTTATGGGTGCTGTTTTCCCTCATTTACTCACCAGCACTCTGTGACCTGTGAACAGGTCTCTCTTGCTCTTCCCCCACTCTCTCTTTCTTTCTCTCTCTCTCTCTTTCCTCCCTCTGCTGGTAAGCAGGAAGAGGCCAGTGCTCTTGCTGACGGTTGTTGTTGATGTGCGTGTGAGTGTGTGTGTGTGTGTGTGTGGTGGGGGAGGATTGAGGAGAGAAAGGAAAAGGGGAAACACTGCCCCTCTCCCTGAGCTTTTGCAGAAAGCCATGGCCCTCGTCCCAGCAATCCAATTGCCCCACACCCACCCCTGTCCACACACACACACACACACACACACACACACACACACACTCCCATATAGGGGTGAACAGGGACAAAATGAGGTGAGGTCATGTCCAGGCCGTGCAACAACTCGTGCCTACACACTCAACCTCACATGCACATTCACACACACTCGCACGTACTCACACACAAACTCCAACATATCCAAACACACCAATTCAAACTTATGCAAACAGGCTGACAGATGCACGCACACACATGCATTACACACACAAAGAACACAAACAAAAACTCAAACATATTCAAACACACACATACCCACTCAGTGTCCCTGAAAACAATCCTGCCCCCCCCCCCCCTGCAAACTTCTTTCAAAAGCCCACAACAGAAAGAAAAGACAAACACAAACAACATTGTTACATTAGAGAGAAGAGACTGCTTGATAAACTGAGCACACGTGTTTATTTGGGCGAGTGTGCAAGCGGCAGCTTCTGAAGATTGCCTTTGTTTTTTGTGTTTCTGAAGGCCTTGGGTTAATGAAACATTTATGACAAACTATGCTTCTCTGGCATCTTAAAGGTGGTAAACAGCGCTTTTGTCCACGGAGAGATGCAGACACAGAGACACCTTCAAACGTGCACGCATACACACACACACACACACCCTCACACACATGTATAAATAGTTTTTTTTTTTTACTTACACTATTGTGCATGTATGGAGAATGAAAAATGTGCTGTTTTAATTCCCTTTAGACAAGGGAGTGAAAAAGCAAGTAAATGTGTACTGAGTGTGTGTGTGTGTGTGTGCGTGTGTGTGTGTCTGCATGTGTTTTTGTGCAGATGAGAAAGAGAGAGGGAAAGAAAATAGGAAAAGAGGAGTGCAGTCACTTTCAATGCTGTCACATTCTTGGCAGTGTTGTAACTTGCCATTGCCAAAGCAGCCTGGACCGAGAATAGAGGGAGAGAGAGAGAGAGAGAGAAAAGAGAGAGAGAGAGGTTGGCAGAGGCAGCAAGTATGCATTGCAGTGTGTAATGGTGAGATGGCCTTGCTATTCCCATCTACACTCCCCCTTTGTGTTCCATACATCTATCAAGTCCTCCCTCTCTCTTTCCCTCTCTCTCTCTCTATGTATCCCTTTCTCCACCATGCCTCAGTCTCTCAGTGAAGGGTTCACTTGTTGGAGCAGCTCACCATTTAGTGAACCTCCACCATAGCCCCCTGAGAGAGAAGAGATGGAGGGAGAGAGAGAGAAAGAGGGAGAGAGAGAGAGAGAGAGTGAGAGAGAGAGGGAGAGAGAGTGGAGGAGTAGGGGCCAGGGCACCGGTTCATCTGATAGATGAGGCCGCAGCACTTTCAGCTGCACGAGAGGTGCCAGGAGACTCCCTGAGCCTCTGTGTGTGTGTGTGTGTGTGTGTGTGTGTGTGTGTTAGTGTGTGTGAGTGAGTGAGTGTGTGTGTGAGTGAGTGTTGGGAACAGATCTGTTATGTCCTTGGCCAGCTGCGCAGAGGCCAAATATTCCATAATCAGCAGGGCATATCCTGGCCAGTTCAAGGTTGGGTTAGCTCCCACGGCCCCCCTCGACACACACCGTGTGACCCTTTGTATATTTGGCTGACTGTGTGTGTGTGTGTGTGATACAAGTGTCTGCTTTTGCTGTGGGATCATTTCATGCCTTTGAATTAAAAGTAGGGACACTCATAGAGTGAAAACTGGTGTGCACGTGCCTCCTTGAACCTAGCCTTGACACATATATGTTTGTGAGCGTGTGCGTGTGCGTGTGTTTGTGTGTGTGTGTGTTTGTGAGTGGGAGGATCCAGCATAATGCCGCATTCCGAGCTTCACTAGACAGGTGGAATGCCTCTCAGTTATTTGCCTCTGTGTGATACCAGCATATCAGTCTGTTTTGCCGTAAGTCAACAGACCTGTGTGTGTGTGTGTGCATGTGTCAGGGGGTGAGTGTGCTCTCAAAGGTTCTTTCCTGATGTTTTTAAGCCAGTGAGTTCAGTTGACCCCCAGTAGGACAGAAGAGACCCCAGCAGACCCCGGCACTGCTCCCAGACCAGTAGCCATCATCTTTTTTTCCTCTCCCACCCTGTCCTCTGTCAACACCCCTCATTTCCTCGTCTACATTCGTCTGATAAGTTCCCTTTTCATCTCCTCCCCCCTTTCCTCTCCTCTCCTCCTTCCTCCTTGACTCTGCTCCCTTTCTCTCCTCCTTTGTCTTCTCTCCTCTCTTTCTCTCTCTCTCTCTCTCACCTCCCTATTTCTTTGTCTCCTCCTTGTTCCTGGTCCTTCTTCCAGTCTTCCAAGCTGATGGCCATGATTAGAGTGACACAGATGAAACAGATGGACACTGATAACGTCTTGGGGTCCTACCAGGCTGGCGGCAGGGTGCTGTTTGACGCATGTGTCCGTCCCGGCTTTTGCCACTGCAGTGGTCCCGTCTACAGGAAAAGACTGCAGTCTGGTGCCCACATTCCCCAAGGCTTTGTCGGTTGCAGGACCAGTTTACTTAAGAGAGCCCTGATGCTTCCCCTTCTCTCTCTTCTCTTTCTCCATTTCTCTCTCTTTCGTCTCTCTCTCTCTGTCACACTCACTCTGTCTCTCTGTTGTTACTGTTAGTACAGCGTTGCCAAAGCGCAACCATAAAACCGCACATTAACTTAATATAAAAGTATTGTAAACATTTCAGTAAACACAGCTTCCATCTTCCACACAAACACGCACACACACACACAACAGAGACTACAGCAGGTCAAATACAGACTCTCTGTATTTCTCTCTTGCTGTAATCTGTTCATCAGAAGCTCTGAGAGTACCCTTAGCTTTCTGTCTTTCCCCCCTACCCACTTTCCGTAAATCAACAACGGCTTTTCTTTCTCACTCAACACCGCTGAACTGCTCTCTCATGACCTAAAAGATAATCTCATTCTCCTGCATACTGCTCTCACTCCCTCTCTCTTTCTCCCTCTCTCTTTCTCTCTGTCTCTGTCTCTCACTCTCTCTCTCTCTCTCTCTCTCTCCTTGCTGACAGACCTGTCGAGAGCAAAGCAGTGGGGATGGCTAATTAAAACAGATCCCTTCCACCACCACAGAGTATATATACACACACACACACACACATACACACACACACACACACACACACACACACATGACACACAGTACACAGAACAAGTGAGTAGTTATTCTTTTTCATGGCTGCATTTTCAAACATGCTGTGGAGTCTGTGGAGGGAATGAGATGACTGAGGTCTAGGGTGTCCAATTAAAAGTTTGAAATTACCAACCCAAGCCAAAATCAAACTTATGGATGTCTCGTGTTCATTTTGAGACGAACACGTTTTTTCGGAGATGTTGGTCTTCAGCTGTGTGTGTATGAGAGGGCATGTGTGTCTGTGTATGTGTGTTTAGGGGTGTGTGGTTTCACTCATATATATATATCAATATATATATATATATATATATATATATATATAGTATATGACTTATACTCACACACACACACTTATTCATACATAGAAATGAACACACATGTACACACACACAAAAGAAACGCGAAAATCTTTCTTCCTTTGTCTCTTCCCACAGAAAACACACACACACACACACACTTAAATGTGCACCAATTTCTCTCCAAAAAGTCAATTCCCTAATGCGCTGTCTTTCTCCTTCATTCATTCACTTACTCTCTGCTGTCCTAAATCAAACCCAAGCTTTACCTCAACCACTCTCTCTCTCTCTCTCTCCCTCCCTCTCTCTCTTTCTCCCTCCTTACTCTGTCTTTTTCTCCTTCCCTGAGCTGCTGCAGCAGCAGGTCTGGCATGTTAAACAGGAACCTCTATGCAGTAAAAGCTGTTTTTATAGCTTGTGTGTGTGGGATTGTATGGAGCTTTATGGACTTGACCTTGGCCAGCTACAGAGAAGGATGGAGGGGATCCCTCCCTGGTAGTGAGGGAGTGCTGCAGTCAGAGGGAGAGAGAGAGATGGCAGAGAGAGAGAGGGAGGGAGGGAGAGAGAGATGGGAGAAAAAGTGGGAGAGAGAGGGACGGAGGAAGTTGGGGGAGTGAGGGATTGGGAGACAGATAAAGAATCCAAGGGACAAGGTCGCAGGGAACGCAAAACGACTCAAACATTGGGGATAGAAAGAATTAAGAGAGTGTGCAAAAAAAAGAGAGAAATAAAGAGAGAGAGAGAATGAGATAGAGGGATGGAAGGAAGAGGAGGAGAGGGAAAGCACCTCACTGCGGCGGCTGCCCTTCACGTTGGCGCTGGCAGCGTCCAGATGACTGGTGCGCGTGAGCCGGGGCCAAGGCGGGGGTAATTCCTCACACGCTTTTATGAGACCTGTCACCTGTGAGCCCCGCTAGCAGGGCCTCATTAACGGCCTAGGCTAATTACTTTCATTAGTCACAGTGCCAACAGAGACGGACAGGGGGGCGGCCACATCCAGTAAGGGGCCTTGTTTTCTCAGGGTCTCTCTATGTCCCAAACACACACACACACAAATGCACAGGCGAAAACAGAATTTGTTGGTCGATACCACCCTGAACACATCACATACACATACTGTGTAAACACACACAAACACACACACATAGAGACACACACAGAGACAGACAAATTGGCAACCCCTTGCTAGTTTACTTGGCTAGACCAACCCTGTGAACAAGCATGTTGTGTAGACCAGCGTAACATGTACTAATAAGTAACAAATGGTCCGTTGGCCCTCTGCTCAGTCGCATCTGTGGCTAAGTATATTTCACTGTGTCACACTCCCATGGCCTTCTGCCACTTCATCTCTCCCCAGCCTTGGATTATCACACACACACACACACACACACACACACACATACTCACACACAGGGTCACATTCCGGTCATCTTTTCGGGCCAAGACCGAAAAACCACAACACTAACAGAGCAAGAGTGAGAAAGAAACAGAGAATAGCACAGAAAGAGGGAGGATGAGAAAATGAATGTCCAGACCAGACCAACACAAGCGTCTGTGTCCCCGTCACAACCTCTGCAGATGAAAAGATGACATGCTCTTCCTCTCTCAGCCCCACAAATAGCCTCCCCCTAGAAATGTTTATTCCCCAAGTAGCCCAAAACAACATTGGCTATGTCTATTAATTCATTTTGTGCGCTAATTAAAATGGTATGTTTAATAAACTGCAGTTATTGATTATGTAAACATTGCATAAATCACCGTAGTAGTGATTGTGCGCATATACATACCGATTCCGAGCGTCTTGCTCAAACCGTAGCTCAGGACAAGGGGTGTTCCTACGATCTTCCTGTGCCGCCCACAAAGCAGGAGGCTTGTACTTGCCATTCAGTTTGTTGACCCACACACACACAAGCACAAGGCGGTGTGTTGCGGTGCAATGACAAGAAAGAACACCCCCAAGACAGCACCTGTGCACTAATAGCAGACACACCCCTGAGTCATGTTTGTGCAGTCTCTGACGCCACTTATTCCAAATGTTCCAGAAGCTGAAATACAAAGTCAGTTAAGAGCAAGTTAAGAGTTCACAGAGTTCCTTTGCAAAGAACTCAATGAGATGCACCCCCCCCCACACACACACACACTCCCCCTACCTATCTCACCCCCATTTCTCTGCAACGCTCACTGAAAAGGCAGGTACAAACAGGCCCTGCTCTGACGGATGCTCGGGGGTTTGTTTTTGAAGGCTATCTTTATCCCCGACACGTACGAGTATTGTGTAATCGTTGGCCCCAAAGATGCATGGCATGATTGTTTCAGAGAGGGGGGTTGTCGTCTATTCTGATGACTATTTATTATTGAAGCATTCTTTTGAAGTAGGTGCTAATTAAACAGGAGCTTGGTGGTGTGTGTTTGTGTGGGTGTGTGGAGGGGGGTATAATACCCCAATAGGATTATAGGAGTTAAAGACTCTATGTTATGTGATGAAAGTCTTGTGTGTGTGGGTGTGTGTGCGTGTTTATCTTTGCGTGAATATGTACATTTGTGTGCGCGCGTGCATGCAGCACTTTCACCTATCCCTAAGAAAACATTAAAGCTTTCATTTTCCCAAATACATCAGGTCAACCCCACGTAATCCGGCTCAACCTGTTTATAGAATAGTGGAGGCCCTTAAGCCTATAATCCAGGCCTTTGGGGGAAACATGGAAAGAAGGAAGGAGAGCATTCCTCTGCTGACCAAGAGTTCCAGGCTAACCTAAGCCCGAGTGTCAGAGGTGCAGGCGTGCAAGGGGAAACATTCACAGCGGGTGTACGGGACAGGGAGGTCAGGTCTTGGCTTTTCAACCGTCAGTTATCCGTGCAGTGAACTCCTCAGAGCTCTCTCTCGCTCGCTCATCGCGACGACGTGCCCATGAACGTGGGGTTGTGGTGCTCAGTGAGTTGTGTTGTGTTATACACACCCTGGTGCCAAGTTTTGGCCTGGCCTCGGAAAGGAGTGAAATCTATGGCGTTTGTCTGCACATAAGCTGCCTTTGTTTGCAAGGGCTGTAATCAAGCTCATGTAACTCTTTGCAAACTTGTTGTTTAAGTTTTGAAAGTGCCTACTATATAAACAGCTAGCTGTTTTAGGAATGTCTAAGCCTTTCCTTGTGCCATGTTCTGTACACAGCAAGGAAACAGCTTACAGGAGATTGAGTCACTTCATTGTTTATGGTGGGCAGTGGTATAATGGCTGTATGTTTTCTTGATTCCCTCCAGATTCTGCTCTCCGTCTGTCATTACATCACCGCTTGACGCCGGCAGGGGCTGAGGTGACGTCTTCAGGGAGGGCGGCTAGCCAACGCCCGTCTGGCCATGGCTGAGTGACCTGCAGCTCAGCGAATGACAAGCGCGCATCCGAGGGTGGGGCCCGCCTCAGTCTCACATGATTGGCTGCTGGATGGAATTAAGGTGAATGGAACACATGCCCAAGGAGCAGGACTCTAACCAATCGGAAGGAGAAGAGAAACGGTGAGTCCCATCCACTCATCTCCCACTCAGTCCAACCCCATTCCACTCCCACACTCCTTCACTCCATAGTTTGGATGCCTTTCTTTCTTTCTTTTCCTTTTTTTCTTTCCTCCTTCCTTCCTTCCTTTCTTTCTTTCTTCCTTTCTTTCTTTCCTAATTTCTCTCTCTTTCTTTCTTTCTTTCTGTCTGTTTTTGTTAGTCTCCTCTAAAAACCACTCCCATAATTACTGAGTACAGGCCCCTGAGGGAGATGCAGGAGAAGGGGAGCGATGTCATGGACACTTTTTAGTGAGGGAGTGACATCATAGGGCATCCGCATGGCCTCACATCAGGCCGGAGCACCACAGCCGAGAGAGAGCTCACGTGTGCCACTGCCATGTGTCAGATCTACAATGTGACGGCGGTTTTTGATCAGAGCCCAGCGTCGGCAGATTTCTTGTTAAATGGAACACGACATTCCCTTGTGTCAGCCCCCTTCTCTCTCCCTTTTCTCGCGCTCTGCCTCCATTTTGCTCTCTCTCTCTTTCTATCTCTCTTCCTCCCCCCTGTGCTCTGGTGCATTGAGAGCAGTGAGAGCAGTGAGAGCAGGGGACGTTATGGCGGATGCAGACAGCACTGTATTATTCATACTTAGCCACAGCGCCTGCACTCTAATGGATAGTGCATAATGGGGACTACAGCAGCGCAGTCAGGAATCAGACTCCCTAGACTCCACTGCGCATCAGATGTACTGGATGACTCTTCGCACACACACATGGATACACACACATGCACACACACGCACACACACACGTACACAAATTAGCTCAGACACTATCATACACATGACCATATACCCCCCTTACCGCTCTCTCTCACACACACGCACACACACACAAACACCTACCTCCCTTTATGAGACCACAAACACAAATAAATGCAGAATTCTCTCTCTCTGACACACACACACACACACACACTCTCTCACACACCTATGCTAAATGTCATATTACTGTAACACAGTATAACAGTAATTGATGAATACGGTCAGCACTCCTGTATTGCAATAACTGTGCATAAACCAACCAGTGTAATTTGCCCAGATGTACTGAAAGAAAACATCCTTGATGAGACCAGATCCATGGGCTGAAAACTGAACGCCAAATAGCTGAACAATGTTCATTCATTTCCTGATGCACCGTTGACTGAATGAAGATAATGTAACTTTTTCATTTGTTGACTTTAAATGAAGATCATTGAGCTAATTTGTTCTTAAAGCCCATCACTTTCCAAGATGAAGGAATGTAAAAATATAAATGAAGCAAATATTAAGCAAACAAATTAAATCATTTGTAAAATCAACAACATTATTGGAGAAGCTCTCACAAATCCCATTTTTAAAAAAAAATTAAACACATATAAAAAATGACCTGAATCATCCCTGCCCCTGTTTTTTTATTTTACCATAAAGCACACAGTCAAGCCCCCTAATATCTCAGAGAAGTCAAATTGAGTCTAATATCATATTGGTCAAATTTAAAATGTGTGTCTGCATGTGTGTGTGTGTGTCTGTCCTTGTTTGTTCATGTGTGTTTGCACTGTCCTTGGGCAGTAGCTTTATTTAGACATTCTCTTGTTGCTCTTCCACATCACTGCCACAGCCAGAGAGTCCGCCTCCCCCTCCTCCACCCCCACCCCCCTTCTTTCCCTAGCCTTCTGTCCCAGTCTACATTCTCTCTCTCTCTCTCTCTCTCTCTCTCTCTCTCTCTCTCTCTCTCTCATTCTCCCCCTACCCCCCCTTCCCAGTCCCCATCTCTCTCTGTCTCTCATATTCTCTCTCATCTCCATCCATCAACTCTGCCCTGCTCATATTCATCTTCCCTCTCCGCTCTCCTCCACCCCTTCCTCTCCGCTTGCGTCTTATTCCTTTTCGTCTCCTTCATCTCATTTTCACTAATCTTCTTATCTTACTTCTCATCTGCCTCCCTCGTCTCTCTCTCTCTCTCTCTCTATCTCTCTTTCTATCTCTTCATCTACACCCCCCCACCCCGCTGTCTGAAGACTGCTAAACTCAAGAGCGTCGCTCCTCAGCTCTGCTTTTTGCATCCCCTCCTGGGGACTCTCCACTCTAAAAGGGGACAGTAACATCCTAAACACACACACACACACAGAGAGAGAGAGAGAGAGTGAGTCAGATTCAGTATACATGCATACTCAATCGCAGTCACGTGCTTAATAAATACATGCACACATGACAGACCTAATAACTAACATCATTTGTTCAAAATACCCTCCCCCCAGCAGTCACTAATATGTATTTACACTCACATACACACACATACACAGAGAGAGAGACAGCAAGAGAGAGCTGTGTCGCACTATGACACAAATCCATTAACAGGCTCCAGTAGGATCATCCCACCCCATAATGGTCCATGTCTTGTTGTTGTCACTTCATTGAGGTACACACACACACACGCACAAACCCCATGGAGGAGAGTGGCCTCTTCTAACCCCAACCCCACCCCACCCCCACCCCACCAATGACTATAGCCCAGTGTTGCTTACACTGGGCTCTGTTTTCCCTTCCTAATGCATGATTAATGAGCAGCACGGCAAGCTAATGTGTTGCAGGCCTGCATGCGAATCTGCTCATTGTGGTCCAACAGGGGGAGCGTCCCCGTAATGACTGGAAATCAGTGTCCCTGTTTGTGTGTGTGCGCCTGTGTGTGTCAGTGTGAATGTGCGTGTGTGTGAGTGTTTGTGGGTGAACACACAACATGTGTTTGTTGTATTATTATCGTGTATATTGTGTATTCTCAGGAAGATGTATGTGTGAGTGTATTCTTAGTAATGCAGCACTAAATGCATGGAAGGCGCTTCCTCCCAGGGGCCGATCACGAGGACCCTCAAGGATCATAAGAGGTTCTCAGGGGTCACTTAGTGCTGGACACCTGTCAGTGGATTAGCAACTTTGCAAAATTAGTAGGTTTATCACTGTGATGTCAAACCCTTAAAGCATTGAAAAATGTTTTTTATTTACATAATTATTAACGTTAATAGTATTATTATTAGGTCAGTGAGGCTAACATTATTTAGCTGCTTTCTGTGTAAGTTGATAACAACAGGCTACTAACAAGCCCTTTGAATAATTCAAGCCTTCAACCCACTCTCAAGAAAACCTTGATGGGAGGAGGGTCTAAAAGTAACCACCATGCAGTACACCAACTGCATAGCACCTGGACTTACCAAGGGTTTATAAGGTTGTCTTTAGCTAAAAAGGACTGCTTTATTTAAACTGCTGGTTAAATGTAACTATGCTAAAAATATAGTAGTGTGTGTGTGTGTGTCTGTGTGTTTGTGATGTATGTATGTGCATATAGCTTATGCATTTCTTTGATAGCATCTGGCTTTGTCATTAATGAATGTCACAATCCAGCCTGGGCTGCTTAGGCCTTTTCAATGAAGTCACTTCAGAGCCACACCACAAGGCCACAACAGTAAATTCAAGTAAAATCAATCTGACTTATCTAATCAGTTCTGAATGCTGATAAGAAGGGTGGAATGAAATGGGTGCACACACATATACACAAGAACTAGAGCCTGATTTCCTGTGTGTGTGTGTTTCTGTATGTGTGTTACTATAGCTCTTCTCTTCAAATCAAAACACAACTCTTTCCTCACCCTCTCTCTCAGTGCTCTACCTGCCTTTACTTTGTTACCCAAAAGCCGCTCTTGTGTCATGCATTCTTGAGATCAGTTGTCCGATTCTGCCTCTCTTACAGTCCCAATGTATTCAATGACCACTTCAAGGAAAATCACGGATGTGCACAAACCACTGGCCCATAATGTTCATTCTTACTTGTCTGTTGGGCTCGAAGGGCTTGGGCTTGGGCTTGGTATACGTTTTTTTTTTTTCTTTTTTTTCCACATGTATTAAGAATGGAACATTAAGCATTCATCTCACAGCACTTACTGGTCAAACTGGTCTTTCCTTTCTCCAAATTGAAGCTCTTCCAAGAACATTTACTATATTAGCACATATTACATATTAGCTAAAACAGCTTTAGCATGCTAGTGGAAGTCAAATCATGCCATTACCCAGGCTGAACATACAAAGCCATGTTTTCAGCGGCAGAGCTGGCTGACCCTAACGGTGTGTGGATGTCCTCACCGAGTGCATAAGCGTGGCCTCAATCCCAGCCACTGCACAGTATGTAGCCCCAGCAGTCAATAGAAGATCTGCCTGTGCCCACGGTGCTGACAGCCTGACCTCCTGGCAAGACTGTGAGCTCCCCTCCAGGAGGGGCAGTGAGCATCAGTGGATGAGAGAGAGAGAGAGAGAGAGAGAGAGAGTGTGTGTGTGTGTGTGTGTGTGTGTGTGTGTGTGTGTGCGTTGCGGCGTATTCATCAAGAGGCAGAGAGAGGCGACAAGGCGAGCCCGTAACAGGGTTAAGGAGTGGCCTCTTGTGGTGGATGTGTGTGAGTGTGTTAGCACAATGGCAGTGGGGAAGCATAATGGAAGAGAGGAAAAAAACATGTGAGCAAGAAAGATGAAGAAGTGTAACCTCTCCGTTCTGTATAGTCAGGTGACTCAACAAATTGATGCTGCAAACTCTTTTTACCTCTCTTACTCATAGAAGGAAACAGATGAATGTCTCTTTATCCCTCTTTCCCTTTGTCTCATTCTTTTCACCTTCTCTCTATCTCTCTCTCTCTGTCCCTTCTTCTCTCCTCCTCTCTGCGAAGATGTGAAGGCTGTGACACCTGGGCTGTGCCAGCACAGATTTAGAGCGGAGTTAAAATAAGGTTCACAAATTAATACTGATCCCAAGCAGTTAATCAGCGAAGACCATAGAGAAGAGAGGAAGAGTCAGAGGAATGGAATGGAAGGCGCAGATTAAAAGGAAGAAAATATACAAGCACCCACCACCACCCCCAAGGGACCGTTAATAATAGCTTTTTAATCTGCTCTAAATTACAATCATTTCATTACTGATCCTATGATTACTGCTTCTGCTATTACACCAACTGTTACTGTAACAACAATGCAGCATACTCTATATGTATACATACTTGTTAAAGTAGGTGAGGAGAAAGAGTGATAAAAATCTGACTTAGGTCATTTATTTTATTTCCACAATAAGAGCAACGGGGTAAGATCCAACTTTGAAGTAAAATTAGTATATTTCAAGAAAAATCCTATAGACCTCCTAAAGTTTTCTTTTTTTTATCAAAATTATTCAAATGTATTTAGAGGGAACGTATCGGAAAACTTATATTTAACTTACATTTAAGTTTGACAAAATGTAGTCCAACAAGACTTAACAGGACTGAAGCCCTGAACGTACTTATTTTCCCATAATACCCAGCGGACAATACATTGTCCCACTTATTATATGGCTACTTACCAGAACAAGAAGATCATCTTCACATAGTACTTGGCCTCAACAGATAAAATTGTGAAAACTTGAACTTGAATCAAACATTCTTTAGAATGCAGCAAATCAACCATCTCTACTTTTACTTTCAGTGAAGTTCCATTGTGATAACGGAATGCTCTCTACTAACGGAATAATGTAAAGATGTTAATCTGAAGCTCGGAAGCTCGGTTACCAGAACACCGAATCAAGCTTCTGCTAGGGTCATCTCAGTACCATGATCTAAATTCCACAGAATCCAAGAGCTAAAAAGGGCAATGCGTACAAGATGATTCAGCAATATGATCTATAATCCTTTTTTTATATTAGAGTATACTTCTATGTAGGTGGAATATAGGATACATTTTTAATGCCTCTTTACACTCAACTTAAACAGGGGCGCCAATGAATGCAGGTCTCTGGACTTCTGGTGTTGTGTTTACCATATGTGCTACTGTCAGTAATGAAACTAATACAGGAAGAGGCAGAAGGAAGAGTGGTCAGTACCAGCAGTAGTAACAGCAGCAGCAGCAGCCGTAGGACAAATTCATAAATCTGTTTTGGGTTAACACAGCTTACACCTACGTGCTAACCCCTCTGAATAGTGCCAACTCAGGATTACGGCTATCAAGTGTCTTTTGCATTGGTGTTTCTTTCACCTACCCTTCAAGAGAGCAAGGGAAGAGAGCAGGATAGCTACAAACAGAGAGAATCAGGTTTCTTCCATATGCGGGAATCATTTGATTCTATGGCTGTAATGAAACAATAATGAAAATAACAAGAGTATGAAGGAATAAGGGTCAGTGTACCGTCACTTCTTGGTAAATTGCCCTAAAGCACTGTCCTGCAGTTTGGACATGGTGCTGCTTAAATTAGCATAGCAAGAGCAATGCTGTGTGTTTCAGTGGTTTTGTCATGGAGACCATTCCCTCAGTGCTGTCCTTGTAAGCAGCTTTAATTATCCCAACCAGCTTCTTAAAAACGCTGAGTGTAGTCTGAGGTTTATTATTAGATGTTTTGGGTTAAAAATATCCTTGTGTGTGTGTCAGTCAACTAGTCAACACTCTTCTTCTTCAAACTTAGCAAAACAAAGACTCCCACATGTGGGCAGACATATACACATGCACGCGCACACACACGCTCATGCACACACACACACACACACACAAACACACACACAAATAAATAAAAAGCCTACAGAGTCCCACACACAAACATGCACAAGCACTCATGCTGAAGCGCACCCCCCCACACACAACACAGCACACAACACAAATGGACATGGGTCTGTCTGCCAACCAATCAAAGCAGAGAGGCAGGATTAAGTGAGGGACACAGAGTGACAGAGAGAGAGGTAGAGAGAGATAGAAACCAACGGGACAGAGATTCTTAGAAAATCTACCAATGCAAAAGACAGGAGTTATCAAAAGGGGATTTAAACAGAGAGGGCACGAGGGAGAGAGAGTGGAAGAGAGAGGAACAGACAAAGTGGGTGGCAGACAGAGGGGAGGGCAGGAGAGGGCAAGAGAAAAAGAGAGACAGAGGAACAGAGAGAGGGAGAGAGCTCTTATGCAAGAGGGAGCAGGCTCTGCTAAACCCAGTTAGTGTGTTTACTGCGCACTCGGTAGATGCACGAGTGACTGAGTCAGGCTTTGGAGGAGCTGCTACCTTTGACCATGCACATCCTGCATTCCCAATGCATCATCAGGTCAGGAAAAAAATCCTTTCTTTTCTCTCTCTCTCTCTCTGTCTCTATATGTCTGTCTGTCTGTCTGTCTGTCTGTTCTGTTTTCCGCCAGTGCTTAGACCAAGCTCATCTGACAGGCTTCTGTTCATTTCTAGGTTTGTCTCTTCCCGCTGTGCCTGTCGTTTCTTCCTTTCACTCTCTAAAACGGGGACTTTAAAAGCTGGCAAAACCTCAGATGTTGGCATTTTTTCAGTAGCTTCCAAAACAACAGCGGATTGTCAGTCCAGGGGTCTTTGATGTCGAGCTCTTCGTTTTGGTGCGGGAGGAAACAAAATAGCACACACTCTGCATTGCTTTCCTTTGATCTCACTATCGCATTGGTGTCAAATCCCTATCAATTATGCATGTGTACGCAGTTGTGGCAAGTGGTGTTGTTTTTGGTGTTTTCGCGTGAATGGGAGCATTATTTCCACGTGAGAGGAAGATCCAACAGGACAGCCCTCCCCTCCACTCCCCTCCCCACCCATCCCACTTTCGCCCTACGCCTAGTTTTAACTTGTTTTGGATTTGCAGAACAAAATGTCCGCACTGGTCCTGGGCACCAGTCACTGTCTCAAAATCCTCAACAAAACTGCACAGGGCAATCTGACTGTCTGTCAAAGCGCTAGAGCTCCTAGACTCCTGCCTAATGGCAAAGTCATGTAGACCCTTCCATTTGGTCCAGTAATAATTGATGATTTTTTCTAAGAAATGCGGCTGCTGCTGATGCTGCCACTGAGAGTTTTCTTTCCCAACATTTGTTTATTTATATTTATATACTAGATATATTTATAATTATATACTAGCTAAATTTATTTATTTTTTATTTTTTATGTTCAGCGCTAGTGGCATGTATGGGTCATTTGTGTTATTTTCCCTGTCTGTGTCTTCTTTGCTAGACATCTTTTTTTAGCACTGGTCAAGGGTGCGCAGCAAAGTATGCCCCGGGGCTAGCTACCCCAGCAGCAGGGACGGTAGCAGACGCAGAAGGAGGAGAAGCCACAGCTAGCCGGCCTCTAATCTCTTAATCTGGCTGGCTTTGGCCATGATGCAAACCCTCTCTTTCATTAGTCAGGGGGGCCTTGGCACTGATTACCTGAACCCCATGGCCGTCTGCTACCCTGCCTGTCCAAAAAACACGAGAAAGAGAGAGAGCAACAGATAAAGAGGGTGTGTGTTGGGAAGTCGTTCTGTCATCCGTCTCTGTGGTTGCCCTTGGACAGTGTTTAATGGTCCCTATGGAGGCAACTTGTGGATGATTTGAGAAATTTGGGGATTTGAGCATTTGTTTGTGTGTGTGTGTGTGTGTGTGTGTGTGTGTGTGTGTGTGTGTGTGTTTCTGCGCGCACATGCCCGCGTACACATGTGTGCACATCTGCCTCTCTTGGGGCTGTGCCCTGGCAATGGCGTGGGCATCAGTGGCTGTCAACTTGATTGGCAGCTTCATCATTTAGGCCCCCAGCGTTATGGGAACCGGTGCAAAGATGGAGTCCGCTGATGAGGGTGACATGTACCTCTGGCTGGCCGCACACACACACACACACACACACACAATGCAGATGGAAGAGAGTGACGCAAATAAGGGGCGTTGTCATAACATAAGGCCCTGCCCTCTATGTTGCAGCGAAAGGTCTCAGCAGCGCTGGCTAATTTTGGGAGCCGCTCACAGATTCTCTATGATGCCATCTCAGAAGAGAGGGAAAAAAAAACCTCTGCCAAGCACTGCACATCCATCCTCATGCATCTGATAAGAAGATGAACGTCCTGAATTAGTCACAGTCAGAAAGTGAGAATGTCTCCGGGAGAAAACTGAAGAAAGCCTTTGGTCTTTGACTGCAACAAGACTCTGCTGTTCTCCTTGTCACTAGTAAACAAAAGTAACTTTATTCCTGTGTTCCCTCTCTTCCTTCTTTTCTCCCCTCCCCTCTTCTTTGGCCTAGCACAGGTCACATGAATCTGATTTGGAGATCATTGCAAAGCTATTATCAAATCCTCTCTGTGGACTCAATAAGGGCAATTGTAGCTCAATTTGTCAGGCTGCTCGAGGGGATGTGCGGTGGTGGGCTCTGTGTGTGTGTGTGTGTGTGTTTTGGGTTGGTTGCAGGCAAAGTTGGGGTGGTTGGTAGGTTGTGAAATGACCGAAGGAAAAACAAATATTCCCAGAAGTTTTTTTTTCCTTTGGTCTCACGGATGCGCCTGCACTCTTCCCGAGGCTGCCCCTGCAGGCTACAGTCTTCCAACCCAGCTGCCTCCTCTTTAAATTTTATTGCTCCTGTCACTTGCAAGGCCATAAAGTGACCTATAAAATGCATTTCCACCCCTCATGTTCCTGTTCATCATGTGACTGTCTCTTTTGGCTCTGCAAATGTACTGAAAGCCTGCTGACTCTCCCTGTGGTTCTTTTCATATGGCTGTGCTTTGGAGTGTGTCATTAGTAGTAGCATGTGGCCCGTTAAGCCTTACCAGTGGACTGAATGGGCCCGAGTACAACAGGCTTGTAAGCGTCTTTTAAGAAGGTGGACAACAGTTAAGGCCTTCATACACCGGCTCTGACATCATTGCGGAGCACTTTAGAATTTGACCGTTTCGTTTGCCTCCACACACTGGCGGTGCACTACAGGCAGCAAACATGGCATAGCAGCTTGTGAAATCACTAATGGATTTTATTGAATGGCTCCTACAAGATAGACTTGAATCGTAATCAACGAGCAGCGGCGGCAGAGTTCAGCACTGATGTACGGTGCTTGCGTTGAAAACAATGGAATAGGTTGTTCGAGGTGCAGCGCTCTGTGCTTTGTTGGAAGCCGACGTGTGGAGGCCTTTTGCGTTAGTGCTAGCATCTGGGGCAGAGCTGAGTAAGTTAGCAGGGGCTTTTGCAGGGCGAGCATGGTACACTGGAGTGGGAGTCAGCGCTAGCGGCTGCATGGAACAGACTTGCATGGGGCTTTCTGGGGTGAGCAGCAGGCTGCGAGGAGTTAGTTAGCGTTACTGGCAGAGCAGAGAGGAGGCGTTATTAGAGCAGGCTGGGTTACATAAGAAGCCAAGGTTCCCAGAGGAGTCGTCTGCTGGCAGAGAGGCCTTTTCAGAGGCTGGCAAAGAGGAGAGGAGAGGGGAGAGAGCGAGCGAGCGAGTGAGCTCCCAGACTGTGTAGCCATGCTGGAAATAAAGAAGCTTCTTCTCTCTCTTTCTTATTCCTACCCTTTTTCTCCTCCTCCATTTCTCTTGTCACTTTGTCCTTTGCGATCCCTTTAACTGTAGTTTAGCTTTAGTCTCTGTTTATCTTTCTCTCTCATTCTCTTCTGTCTTTCTCATTTGCCCCTCTCTCCAATTCTCCCAAGTTCCCTTTCTCCACCCCTCCCCCATCCCTTTCTCTTTTACTCTCGCTCTCCCACTTGCTCGCGTTTCTCTCTTTTTGTCTCTCCCTCTCTCTCTTTCTCTCTCTCGCTGCTCCTTTCCGACTCTTGTTTGCTTGTTTCCTGTGCTTTTGCAAGTGGAAGTGACAAGGTTGTCATGTCGGCGGGGCTTGCGCTAAGTGCCGAGGCAGTGGCAGTGCCTATGCAGAGCCCCCAGAGTTTGGCTCAGGAGCGGCAGTGGCTTGGCCCCGGAGGTGGCAAGCACCCCCACCCTCCCACCCCTGCCTCATGTACAAACATTCAAACATTCAGAGCACTACTTTGGTTAGAACCATACACTAACGTCAACACTTATCTTGCCTCTCTCTCTCTCTCTCTCTCTCTCTCTCTGTCTGTCACTTTATGCAGGTGGCTCGATGGCCCGAAAAGGAAGAGAAAGAATAGTCAATGTTCGGTGAAGAGCATGTCTGGTAAGATACCGTGAGTGTGTGTGTGTGTGTGTGTGTTTTTGTGTGTGTGTGAGAGAGAGAGAGAGAGAGAGACAGTTTGTGTGTGTGGTGGGGGGCGGGATCTTTGTGTACGTTTGAGCTTGTATAAGTATGTATGTGGGAGATGTTTGTGCTTCTACGGGTGGTGCGTGGTGAGTGTGTGTGTGATGAGTGAGGGTATGTGTAGGTTTTGCTCCATCCATAAGCAGCGTCATG